>OY821758.1:46881474-47074496 GCA_963682095.1 Potentilla sterilis
GAGGTGGTGGTGCTATTATTTACATTGGAGACTTAAAGTGGACAATCCTTGATGAGAGAGAAGGAGGATTAGGCTCTGGTGGGTATAGCCCAGTTGAGCATTTGGTTTCAGAAATTTCAAGGTTGGTTTCAGATAATGAAAGCAGCTCATTCTCAAGCACAAAGCCAAAGGTTTGGCTAATGGCTACTGCTAGTTATCAAACGTACCTGAGAT
The DNA here is from genome assembly GCA_963682095.1 of Potentilla sterilis. Classification (NCBI taxonomy): domain Eukaryota; kingdom Viridiplantae; phylum Streptophyta; class Magnoliopsida; order Rosales; family Rosaceae; genus Potentilla; species Potentilla sterilis. Next base: position 46,881,688 of record OY821758.1, read on the forward strand.
GCCAAATGAGGCAACCTTCTCTTGAGATTCAATGGGGTCTTCAAGCTGTTTCAGTTCCATCGGGAGGTCTTGGTTTGAGTCTCCATGCTTCCAGGTACATTTTAATATATATTGTTCATGTCTGTAACTTATATCATGTATGCATGTGTGAATGTTATGCATAAAGATCCTCCATTGCTAGGAGCTTTGATAGTTTAGTTTAATTAAATTACTTTGTATTTTTCTGCTACTGAGCCTAAATTACACAGACTACAACAGCCTATACATGGTCTGCAATCTGCATGAAAGCAGAAATCACTGAGGAAAAGTGAGACAGATGTACATAACCACAGTAGCTTTGTTTTCTCTTTTGTTTTGTCAGGATATACAAGCCTCTGATCAAAATTACATAATAACACAGATGGAAACATAAAATAATTTACAAGATCCTTTTTTTCCTTGTTCATCACTTCACCTTTTATAAACAACTTTTTTCTTTCATAAATATAACAAGTCCTTTCTTTGTTTTTTTGGTTGTCTTGTTTTCAAAACATTTGGAGTGTACTGTACAAATCAAAGAAGAGTATTGGGATAAAGCTAGATAAATGAATTTGTCTGTATTGTCAAGGGAACAAAAAAGTAAACATAGGATAAAAGTACAATGGACAAACATCTGAGATCATGGCATTTGTGTCTGATAGATGTATTTTGTAATTTCTACTAGTCAAGATTAGGGAAAAATGTTACATTTTGCTAGCTGCTTCATCAATATTTCTTCTTCATCTAATATTGATACAGAAAGCTAATTTGTTACATGTTGCCCTCATGTTTTACAGTGTCCATGATTCGAGAGTAATGTTTTCTCAAAACGCATCTGAAGTGCTGGAAACAAAGCCATTCAGTAGCAGCAAGGATCGTGAACAAGATCATAGTAAGCTCCCTTGCTGTGAAGAATGCATTTCAAATTATGAGAAAGAAGCTCAGTTGCTCAAATCAGGCCAGCAGAAATTGCCTGCCTGGCTTCAACCACATGGCACCGAAGCCCGTCAAAAGGTAACCAATATTTGTCTCTAAACTTTTGACTTATATATCACTAGTTCACTACTTTAGGCAGACAATAGAACGGCTATATTTGTTGAGCAAAATTATGTGCGACATCTTTTGTACAATAATTAAATGAATCTCCTAATGGACTTAGTTTTCGTAACATGAAATACTATCATATCATTTTTGTAGTGAATTTTGTTTTGATTTGACATTGTGTTTTTCTTTCAGGATGGAGTGCTTGAATTGAGAAGAAAATGGAACAGGTTATGCTACAGTTTGCACCAAGGAAGGCATAATCAGAATCATTCAAGCCCTGCTTCGTACAACCATCAAAGCTTAACTGAGAAGAACCACTCCTATAGTACTTCATCGTACCCTTGGTTGTCAACCAGGAATGGCATCTTCCCTGATCTGAATTCGATCTCTTTTGCTGATCATCCAGCTTCAGACCCTGCAAGCCATGGCTCTAGTCTGGTGCCCCGGTTTAGAAGACAACAATCTTGTAGTACAATCGAGTTCAATTTCGATAATGGGGTTCAAAAGCATGAACTAGTGGAACCAACTTTGGATTCTTTGAAACTCAGTGAAGATAAGGAAGTGAAGATCACACTTGCTCTCGGCAACTCTGTGTTTTCTGAATCAGGAAAATCGGTGATGCAGAGAGCTGATATGTGTAAGCTTTTGAAAGAGAATGTGCCTTGGCAATCTGAATCCATTCCATCCATAGTAGAAGCCATAATCGGCTCCAAACCATGTTCAGAGACTTGGTTTCTGATTGATGGGAACGACTTGATTGGAAAGAGAAGGTTGGCTCAAGCAATAGCAGAGTTGGTTCTGGGATCTGCTGATTCACTCTTACATATCAATATGAACAAAAGAGAGGATGAGATGAACCCAAGAGTGGAAAAGCTAAAGAGAGCCTTGAAATCCAATGACAAACTTGTTGTGTTGATAGAAGATATTGATATGGCTGATGCACAATTCTTGAAATTCCTAGCTGATGGTTTCGAGGCTCGAAAATGTGGAGAAGTGAGTAGAAGAGATGGGAATCAAAGCCAAGCAATATTCATTTTGACCAAGGGTGAGTCTACAAGAAATGAGTACCCGAGTTCTATAATCCAAATGCAGTTGAAAGTTGATGAGAAAAGTACTAGTCCTAGTTTTGGGATAGCTAGCTTCGAACACAAGCGAAAAGCTGAGTGGGAGCTTGAAAACAAGGCCAAGTCTCCAAGATTTGAAGATAATGAGGATTCAAGTGTGGCTGTTGCCTTTGAGAATGTGAATAGCAAGAAGGACTTCTCAAGGCAATCAAGCTTCAACAGTAACCTTGATCTGAACCTCAAAGCCGGTGAGGACAATGAAATCGAAGACAATGCAGGGGAGGTGAGCCCTATCTCAAGTGATTTGACCCGGGACTCTGCCACAGATGTCCAAACCCCACTTGGGTTCCTTGAATCAATCGAAAACCTCTTCGTTTTCAACCGAAGCCCAGCTAGAGATCGAGAAGCCACCGAGCTTTTCTTGTCCAAGATTGAAGGGTGCTTTGAGGATGTATATGGGAAACAACATGGGATTAGTTTTAGTGTGGATACGAGGGTGTTAGAGGACATATATGTTGGGTCTGGTTCTTTTCCCAATAGCTTGTTTGAGAAATGGCTAAAAGACATTTTTCAAACAAGCCTAAAATCGGTTAAATTTGGCGGGAAGGAGGGTATACTCGTAAGGCTATGTTTGGGGGGTAAAGAAGAAGAAGAAGGCATTTTGGAGGGTTTCTTGTGCTCTCGTCTTCCCAAGAATATCCAAATTTCTTGAGTGAGGGTGTGAGTAAGCAACATGACTCCATCTCAAGGCTGTGTTAACTTGGAAGCTAAGGTACTGGTGTGGGTATACTTGCAAGGTTCTGGTTTGGGTATACTTGGGAAGGTTTCGGTTTGGGTATACTTGTAGTAAGGCTATGTTTCGGTAACTACTGCTAATTTTCTAAATAGGATGTGTATTTCCTTTTTAACAATGTTATTCTGTTTATTTCAATCTTGTTCCAATGCAAATCAATCTGTTCTTCCTCCCTTCATTTTCCTCATTATGAAGATATAATGCTGTCCACGGCAAACATAAACCAGACAACAAAGAAAAATGAAACAAGCATGTTTATAGTCAAGAATCTGCCTGCATTTTCATCCAAAAGGCGAAAAAAAGACGGCCTACATTCAAATAAGAAGAAACAAAAAATACATATTATTCATAATTACTCGACTATTTGAGATATGACTGAGCCACTACATTAGGATGGTTATTGATATATGAATTTATCTTTTTTTAGATAAGATAAAGAAATCTATTTTATGCATTTCATCGAACATTTTCTGTTTATATTTCTAGAAAAAATAGCATAACAACAATATGAAACATGAAACGATTTGATGACTACCTTGCTTCATTCTTTGGTCGAACATTGCTTTAGTTCATCACAAACACTTTATGCTGTGTTTTTGTTTCCATATTCCAGCAGCCATACAAATTGAAATGGTCCCAACCCGTACAATCAAATTGAACCCATAATCCCAACGTACTCTTTCAACTTAAGCATGCTCATTCACCACCACTATATATACCACAATAACCCCTTTTTAGGCTTTTGAGGGACTTCTATTCATCCAATTCATATTTTCCATATCTTTTCTTTGACAAATGCAATATCTCGCTATGTATCTATCAATTTAGGCTATCTAAATCCGCAGTTCCACACCATCATCTTAAAAGAGATTTGATTCCTCAGTGAATATAAAACACCATAATCAATGGAACATGAAGCTTTTCTGGAATTTCTAAAGTATTATCAAGCTTATTGTGCAGCACAACCGTTCATCTTTGTTCATGATTGCATCGTTATTCCAAATTAGTGTATAATAATCCTCATGACATATCAACTAAGTATAAAGAACTTGCTGGGGAAAAGGAAGGGAAAAGAATGCCCATGTCCTTCAAGGCAATGATTACTTTTTGAGACATATGAACCCCCAACTGATTAGAAATATTATGTTCTAGTTTAAGTGGAACGTTTGAGCATAGGGAGCTGAGTTCCACTTCCACTCACCAGTCACTACCAACTTTTCTGAGTGATCTTTTGCTAAATAAGACCTTTTGCTAAACAATGGTATTCTAATTGTTCATATAACTGTCCAGTTTTAAATAGTTCAGAGGATATGTGCTATTCTAATTTCACGATGACAGTCGACTAAAACTAAATCTGGAAAAGAAGAAATACAGAGTGCTCGATTCCAGCCAAGTAGGTACTAATACTTGTGTATGATTAGCTTCATCTCTAGCTCCACAAAATGAGCATACGCTATATTAAATACTTGATTAAAATGCTAATCATCTAAACATTATCTTCACTCAGGTTGGACCCAGGCAAGCCCTAACGTTTCTATTTATGAGAAATGATATAACAAAAAATATTTGATAAGATGCAGTACTCTGATCCCATGACGAAATAAAAGGAATATGGAAGGGAGTACCTTTAGTTTAAAATCTTACATTAAGAACCTAAATCAAACTGCTGTTCAATAATGACAAGTGTGGCTCTAGTTGTGATACTAGGACAAATTTCAGTTTTTAATTTTTTTTAAAATTTTTTTTATCCATTTTTCTAGAGTGGAAATTTCCCTCTCCAACACGCCATCTCTCAGACAACCTACTTTTAGTTGTGATTAATCTACTTATAAGTTATATGTTTTGTCAATCTTCTAATGTTGTTGACAGTAACCATAAGAGAGGCTACCCAGGCCCCCAGACCCGCAGCAAGGGCTCCTGGACCCGGCCCAAGGCCCGGAAGTTCAGCACCAGCACCTAGTCCGACACTCGGGCGAACCTTACTGGTGAGCGGGACCCGGGGACAGGGGACAGTAGCTCCCCAAACAAGGGCCGAAACAGTCTAGTAATATATGCAAAAGGGGGCCAGTCCCACATCGAAGGATGAGGCCAGCCCTCACACCCGGCAGCCTACATATGAGTCTCAACTACCCTCATTAATAGGTAATCAATACCTCAACTACTCATTTCCGCTTAAGTTATCATATCATCCCAACTTTACTGACTTAAGCATCGGAGCGGAATAGACCGGCCCGCCCGGTATTCCCTTAGTTAGCATGATTAGCAGGAAGGAATCACACCAAAGTCCACCGGTCTCTGTGAGTCTACGGATTCAGACATAAACAATTGGCGCCGTCTGTGGGAAGAGTTCAAAAAGTTTGTGTTGTCCTACTAGCAGGAAGGGTATTTGTCAGCCCGGAAAAAAAAACCCCCCCAAAGGGTTACGAAGTAACTATGTCCAGAAGTATAGGAGACAGAAGGGGAATAAATCCAGAGAACCAGTGGGTTCTGGAGCCGGTGCTAGTCCAAATTCCGGGGGCGAGGTAGGAGCAGCCCACTGGGGATGGCAGTCTCGGTGTTACCAACCGTGATCCGGGCGTCCGGTGAACGCGACTGAGATCTACGCTGGAAGGGCCCGGCGGACGATCGCCAAGTCTTGGGCCTGGAACCCGCACCGACGTCCCCCGCGGCCCCAAACAGAAGGGAAGATCGGTTGCCCAGTAGCGACAGCCCGGACGATGTCTCCAGTCCCGGCCAGTACGATATGGCGGTAGAGATAGAAGAGATGTGAGCGGAAGTAAACCGTTTACGGACAGAGAGCGACCGGGACAGGGCAGAAGCCACCACCAGGTATCAAGACATGGAAGCGGTTAATGTCGCACTAGTGGCTACCTTGGAAAGAGGCCAGTAGCGCAATGCCGCTCTGGCAAAATCATTCGCGCCACACCCAAGAGAGCCTCCCCACTAGGAAGTGGGCAAGTCATAGAGAGGGGAGAGGGACAACGGCGTGGCGGGAGACGTGTTCCCGGCGGACACGGTGCCACCAAAGATCGTCCCAGCCCCTCGGAGGAACAGCGGCTTATTCGAAAAAGATACCATCAGCTCGACCGCACGGGCACTGCAGATACTATCTGACTCGGTGTCAGATATGAAGGCCCAGATGGAGGCCAACGAGAGAAAGGCTGTGAGACAGCCGGAGAGCGCACGATTCAACGAGCGGGCCAGACCCTTCTCACTCGGGGTTCTGGAATATGGAAGATCCGGCACCCAAAAGTCGCTAAAGCTAACATACTCCAGGGCCGGTTGCCTATACCAACACCTGGACAGCTTCCGGTCTCAAACGTGTGCTAAGGGCTACTCCGACGCCATTTGCTGCAACATATTCTAGGAGACCCTATCCGGAGAGGCGCTCAACTGGTTTTACGAACTACCGGCGAACTCTATAGAGGCATTCGAGCAACTGGCCGATAGATTCGTGAGCCGGTTCATATTAAGGGTTGAAGGGGCCCGTACCTCGACGGTCCTCTTTAACTGCAGGCAGGCAGACGACGAAGAGCTGAGAGCTTTTGTTAACCGATGGCAAACGGCCACCGCCGAGGTCAGGGACCTGGACAAAGGGATTGCCAAATCAGCTTTCAAGCAAGGTCTCCGGCCCAGAAAGTTCTCGTACGCTGTGCGAGTGGAGATCCCGCAAGGTTACGACTAACTGATGGCGATGGCTATCAGGCACGCCCAAGCAGACCACGAAACTTACGGGAGTCGTCAACACAAGAGAAGGCAGGAAGAGCCCGAACCCGCTCGACAGGAAGTCAGAAACTGGCAGCGGGGCCACGACCAAGGAGCCTCGACCGACAAAAGACCAAGAGGTTGGGGGAACCAGCAGCGCCAGAGGGACTATGTCGACATTCCCCAACGAGAAGGGATCCCCCCATCCTACCAGCAGCAAAACCGCCCCCTAGCGGTCATGCCACCAGGACGACAAAAGGTATTCTCTAATTTGACCTCTTCCTACGAGGATATCTTGTACGAGAACGGGAATGACATCCTTCCGCCGCCAAAGAGAAAGCACCCAAAGGGGAACCTGACCAGGGCCCAGACCGGTAGGTACTGCTCCTACCACAATGAAGCCACGCACCGGACAAATGATTGTCTCGCCCTAAGAACGACGATAGAGAGACTGCTCCGCCGCCGCAAACTGCAGTAGTATCAAGGATAACCCGGCAACAAAGGAATGCGCGAAACCGCGCCTTCTGCTCCGGGAAAACTCTTCCCTCGTAACTGGGCGTAATCTTAAACGGGTGTAATTTCACAAGTCTACTCCAACTTTGTTTCAACTAAGTACAAAGGTAAATCGATGGCAACCAGGTCAAAAGAGCAAATTGAAACAGGCGTAACACAGGCTCAGGAAAAATCTTCATTCATTAAAACTCATATCAACGTCTACAATGGACTACGCCTCCGGAAGCAAACCCGGTGGCTAAAAAAAAAATTAATAATAATAATAAAAATAATATATGTACGCTAGGGGACTTCCGCCTGCTCTTCCTCTTCAGCAGGAGCTCCTTCAGCGGCGGTATCACCTTTAGCAGGTTCACCGAGCGGCACGGTATCTCCTTCCTGCGCCTCTTCTTCATCCGTCTGTAACGGCGGTAGCTTTGAAGTATCAAGATAGCCCTTAGCCTTCCAGTAGTCAAAAGCGTCGGCTATCCCCTCCTCTCTGGCCCGTTCCAGCAAGTCAAGAAGCTCATCACTTTCTTGATACTTCTTAACCGCCCGCTGATAAAACTCCGGGTCATTCTCATCGACCAGCCCGTCGCCACCTGCCGCTGGAGTTCCTCGACCTTGGTCTTCAACTCGGCCCTCTCCTCCTCCAGGCCCTTCTTCTCCTCTTCAAGAGCCTCAACTTGAGCCTCCAGCTTGCCCATCTGCTTCCTAGCCCTCTCCTCCAACTGGGCTTTCTCTCGTTGGAGCTTGGACTTCTCTGCCTCCAGGAGTTCCCGGGCACTAGTCAACTCCGCCACCTGCTTCTTTAGCTCAGGCAACTCCTCCCTTGCATTTGACCGATACAAGTGGTACAGCAGCTGCAGTTTGACAGGCACCGGTTAGAAAATAACCAAGCACCAACTAATGCTAACAGATACCAGTGGCAAATTATTCTTACCTGGAGGGCCATCTCCCGACTCTTTAACCGGTGATCCTCCAAACACCCCTCCGGAGCCCCAGTCTTGTCCAGCTCCATACCCTTCATATCCCTGAGTAGGGTCCGAACGAAAGGCTCGTTCGGACAGCGGTGCTCCGGTCCCAGCTCCGTAGCTGGAGACTTCTCCACACCCGATGCTCCTGTGCCGGCAGCGGAAGAGCTACCGACCGCAGGAACGCTGCCTCGGGTGGAAGTGGTCCCACCACTCGTCAGCTTTAGCCTCTTGGCCAAACTCTCGCCAGCCGACCGGCAGGTAAAAGTAACTAGCGCGGAGGCCGGCAGCTCCCGAGACCTATTCCTCCTCTCACCCAACTCAACCTATAAAGAAGAAGGTTGGGCGGCAGACAGTGGGGACCTGGTGACAGTTGCACCGGCCCCAACCGGTGTGGAATCCTTGCAGCACCACCCGGGGGCTTGGACGGCCCACCAATAGTCTTCCCCGATCCAGACGGCGCCTGGGGTCCCGTACCGTGAGTCTTTACGCGCTTTAAGACGTAGTCCTCGTCCGCAACATCCAGCGAAACGGTTTATCATGTACGGTCAACTCTCCGGTTCCTCGGTTAACCGTGGACCGCGTGGAGGCATCTCCCTTCTCCTTCAGCTTCGAGACAAGCTCCTGATTATCCATCGACAGTGTTTCGTGGGCTTTAATGGCCATCCGGGAAGATACACCTGCAGAACACAACGCAAAGAGGTTAGATAACACCAATTCACTCAACGGAATTAGAGACAGTCAACCTACATTCTACCACCCATCGGGATTCCCCCCCAGGTTACACAGTTCTAGCACCTCCCGCCGAATGAAATTGTAGGAACTCCGCCTCCAGGTCCGACCAGCACCCAAATACCCGAGCGATCCTATCCCTCTCCAGGTCAGACAACTTATATGATTGATCGCCGATCTGCTGAAAGGCCCCGGGAACCCTATTAGTCCTACTCCTCTTCTGCCAGCATCCCCCCCCCCCCCCCCCCCCCCACCTTCTTTCTCCAATTATTGTTGAGCTAAGAGGGCAAGCGGGTTATCACCGACTTAAAGTGCCGAGCGGAAAAACTGACACATCCCCGGGCCTTCCTCTTCTTCGAATACGTCAACCGGTACAAGGCCCGAAACTCGTTTACTGTTGGGCAACTCATATCACTCAGCCAATAGAGACAGCCTAGGCTCAGTAGCTGCCTCCACTGGTTCCCGGGAAGCTGTGCCGGTGATATCCTTATGGCACTTAGCAGGTTTTACACAAATTCGGGCAGCGGGAGCGATAACCCATGCCGGAATTGGTCCTCGTGCACAGCAACCCAACCCTCCTCCGGGTTGCAGGCCGACTCTCCGGCATACAGATGTCGCAGATCTACCTCTCCAGGAATATTCCACCTCGCCCAAAAAGCAGCAATCTCCCCCGAGAGATAAAGAGCCCTCCGGCTCATCACAGCTTATGGTTCTATCTTCGTCAACAAGCATATAGTGCGTGGCGCCTGCTGGCTGAGAAGGGTCCAAGGACACTCCATAGGGAGCATCCTCCAGTCCTAGAGACCCGGACGTCGACGCCTCACCGATCGAACGAGCGATGGCGTCTGGCCCCGAGGATTCCGAGGCAAGCCAGTCCTCCATTCTCTCTTGGTCGTCCGTCACCGGTCGCCTGACGGCCGATTCAGAGGCCTCACGGGAACTCCCAGAATCCATGTGACATAGGGGAAAGAAAAAAAAAATTAAAAAAACCCCTATGATCGGTCAGCAGTACAACCTAAACAACGACTACGGCGCAGCGTGATGCATGTGATACCTCGACACAGCCACGCAGCAACCACTGGGCTTGCCAACCAAAAAATCCCAGGTCTTGCAGAGATTCGGTCCCAGCGGGGTCCCATCCAAAGGGCAAACAATAATACAACTAGGTGCCAATCGGATCGACCCACGGATAAGACAAAAGAAATTTTCAAAAACAAAACAAAGGCAGAACTCACTGATTAGTATGCACGACGACGGCAACTCAAGAGGAAAACACCGAGCAATTGTGTTCAGTAGACTAAGTAGGGGAACACTTCTTAAACCAAAGGCAAAATGCACGAAGTAGCAGGGGCTTATATAATAGGTCCAGTATCCTGAGCGCCCCTCGAGTTCCCCCCAAGCTACCCAGTAGGGCAAGTAAAACGCCCACGGATCCGGGCCATCCATCCCTCACCGTCTCCTGGCGACACGTGTCCCAGTATTGGTAACTGCCCAGGCTATAATAACTGACGCGACTGATGGAAATCCCTCATTCAATGCATGTCAGACACTTGCCTCGCATGCAGAGGGTAGTTGAAAGAACAGGGAACATCACTGAACCATCCTACCTACGAGCCTACAACCCAAGAACCATATATTCCAACGGTACGGGGCATTCCACTAGTCGAACCTATTCCACCATTATAGCCAAACAATAACGGCTCGATATAAACCCGGGAGAAATCTTCCTTAACACAGGAAAATTCTTCCCGCAGGCTAAAGACCCTGCATCAATATTATGTACAGGCTACGATATTCCAACCGTAGTGCTTGCTCCAGTTCAAGGCTATCCTAGCCGTCGGTCCATCCAGCTTCAACTATTGGATGCGGTTTCACACCGGCAATAATTGCACTTATCGCTATCCAACGGAATAACCGGTTGTCCGAACCGAGGGATTCCTACGGACAGCCTTGTACGACCTAAGGGATCCATGTACCACCGGGCTTTATAAACCCGGGAGACTTGATCCTCTCATACAGGACAACTCTACCCGCAGGCTAAAAACCATGCACAATACCTCAGACCTGTAAGAACAAAGGCTAAGAAACCATCGGGAATGTTGACCGGTACCAACACAGAAGCGCTTTACCCCGGGAGACTTGATCCTCTTATATAGGACAACTATTCCCGCAGGCTAAAAACCTTACACATCCTATATGCCTGCAGAAACAAAGGCAGCAGGACACATGGGGACGGCGGCCGAGGCTCTCTTGGCCACGCCACCCCACCGGGAACTCCTCTAACACAGGGCACGTTTCCCGCTGATACCGTGTCACCTCGTCAACAACTATTTAAATCAACCGTTGCCCTCTGCGGCTACGGTTCTAAAACATGGGGGACTCGTTCATCTCGTGCACAATATCCACCGGGCTTTCCCGGAACATAGCACGGCACGGCGGATTTCAACGCCACATTATCATAACCATGCAATAATTCTCATGCTCATATGCATCTGTCAGCATGAACATCATAACCATGCACACATCGCATTACGCATCACCATAACAGGTTCATTCGAACGCCCGGCCAAGCCCAATCTTAAAGGTTGACTTGCGGGGCTAGGGTACAGTAGGGTAAGCATCCATGCGGGTCTGCATGCCTGTAAAGCAAGACAGATTTAAGTCCCCATTCAAGATAGCACTTGACCGGGAACTTGGGGGACTTGTTGACAGTAGCCATAAGAGAGGCTACACAGGCCCCCAGACCCGCAGCAAGGGCTCCTGGACCCGGCCCAAGGCCCGGAAGTTCAGCACCAGCACCTGGTCCGGCACCCGGACGGACCTTACTGGTGAGCAGGACCCGGGGACAGGGGACAACAGCTCCCCAAACAAGAGAAACAATCCAGTAATATATGTAGAAGGGGGCCAGTCCCACATCGAAGGGTGAGGCCAGCCCTCACGCCCGACAGCCTACACACGAGTCCCAACTACCCTCATTAATAGGTAATCAATACCTCAACTACTCATTCCCGCTTAAGTTATCAGATTATCCCAATTTTACTGACTTAAACATTGGAGCGGAATAGACCGACCCGCCCGGTATTCCCTTACTTAGCAGGATTAGCAGGAAAGAATCACACCAAAGTCCACCGGTCTCTGTAAGTCTACGGATTCAAACAGAAACAAATGTGATATCATTCCTCTCCAATATAACTTCTTTTTTATCAAGGTTAACATAACAAGTCACATTGATTATGTTAGCGAGTTAGCAACACATCTACCTAGTCAATATTCAAACTCGAGTTCGCCAGGGAAAATCAAGATAATAAAATTAATCCCCTGTTATAGGCGCACAACTTGAAAACTCCTAAACAGGGCGGACTTTGTAGACATGAGGGTTCCTACTTCAACTCATATCAATTACTCTTCAATCACTCTCTAAATTTTTTGTTAAGGGATAATTTTATAAATTTAAGTAAATTATAGTCATAAGAAAATAAATGGAGAGTGTGAATAACAAAATAAAGTGTGTTAATAACATTAGCTCTTTTTTCCCTTCATATACGCTTTTGACCACGATCAATGATCGTCCATATGTAACCTATCCATTATTACTGGACCAACATCTATCGTGGCTCTACTAGGGTTTATCTCCAGCAGCCGCCTCGACAAAACATTCCAAATGGCCGGTGACGGTGAATCTACTTCATGGAAGAGGGGTCTCTCTTCCCTTTTCTCTTCTCGACTTCCTGTGGTCTTGCTTTTCTTGTCTTGGCTTTCTGCTTCGATTTTGCCAGAGGCCGATCTAGGTTTTGGCTTGTTATTCATCCTATGTTACTCCTCTCTTTGTGGTTGTGGCGGGGTTGAGGAGGGGATTGGGCGATCTGCATTTCGGCTGTGGTAAAGGCTGGATCTATCACCACCATTGAAAATACTAGTCGGCTTCGACGGCAGTTTTTGGGCTGATGTCGGCCGCGATGGCGGTCTTTTGGATGGCATCGGGTTCGACGACAGTCTTTTGGTTGGTGTCGGCGTTGAGGGTGATCTGTTGGTTGGCGTCGGTGCGACAAGATATGGTGTTAAGGGGGGTTTGTTGGGGTTTAGTTCTGCTCTTGTGGAGTTGGAGCATTGGTCTAGGTTGGAGAGGGAGGCCGACGACGTTGGTTTTCTTTTGGAGCCTGTGGAGTTTTGGGAGCAGTCGGCGGTGATCGTCTTGACGGCGGTGGTAGGCGAGGTGCTAACGGCGAAACTGCTGTAAAAAGTTTTTGGGCTAGGGTTTGATGCTGGAATTGGGCCTGGCTTAATTTGGGCCTTAACTCTGGTATGGTGTTGGTTGGATTGGGTGTTTATGGCCCAAAACAAGTTTTAGATTTTTGAATCTGGTCACAGTATTTTAGGGTATTTGGTTGGTTTACTTTATTTCTGCTTCTAAATATCCTGAGCACCAAATTTTGTGCTTCAGTGCCCCAATGAAAATGTGGGTGTATTCGTGATTCTATTAGCCTAGTTTTTAAGTTGGTGTGTCATAAGAGGTAGCTCTTATTGTTCTGTCGTGATGGATGTGTTATCCTTATACTGTCTACTGAATAAAAATTGTGGACTTTTGATTCAAAAAATGATCCTCCATATTACAGTCACTATATATACGAAAGATCAAACGAGCAATCATGCATACCTAATTCGGGTTCCTCACAAAAAAACATACATTACTCTCCAATCTCCACTAGAATCCAATTTCTCATAGTGTACAATATATATTTTTTTTCTTTGTGTACTATAAGATTACTTTGACCCAAAAGGGTTCATCATAACAAACCAAATGATTGTATTGAACGGCGGATGTGGGGACTGTCTTCCAAAATAGAACATATATGATCATAATTTTCATCTTTGTGAGATTTAGATATGATAATTTAATTCATGCACTTATTTGCTAAAGGTCTTTGGTTTCAAGCATTATTAAGTGTAAAAGGCTGGTCTATTATAGGGGAATGATGGACTTAGATCTCCACACAATTAGTGGAACATAATAACTCTCACATGGCCCATACAAAGAATTAGTGGACTGTAACAAAGAGAATAGAACTTCGATTACGGAAGAAAATTTAGTAATCTCAAGCCCAAAAAGGAAAGGAAAAATAATTTCATTCGTAATTTCATTTTTTTTTCTTCTTCTTAAATGGCATGTTTAAAACTATACTCCATCTAAATTAGCTAAATATATAAACTACGATCAAGATTGAGTAAATTAGATGGCAGTTGAGCAAATGTTCCCTGGTCAGCTGCTGATTAAGAAAACAGAATCGTGACTTGGATACTTATATTTTGTAAGTTAGAAGTTGAAGTTCAGGTCACATAAGTTTTTGTAATTTGATGTAAATTAAAAATCAAAAGCACCTTGTAGGCAGGCTTTGATTTCTCTTGCATATATATCATCAATATAAGGTGATCATTGGTCCAGTTTTAATACCTGCCAATCTGCCATGAAAGTTTATATATAGTGCAAATGATTATGAGAAGTTCTAGAGAAACTTTATCTTGTCACTTGTTAGGTTTGTAATGATGGAAGTCTCATTTTGTTCCATTATAGGTCGTTGTTTATTAAAGTAATACTATTGGACCCTCACACTTTTGTTCACTAATCGCTACAAAAAGAGACATCAATTATCTGCCCATTTTTGTGTAATTTTTTTAACAAAAATGTCGCTAGTTAATTAAGAGGCATTTATCATCACAACATTAATCATTTGATTTGTACTTAGTATTTATTTATTTATATTTATTTTTTTCGAGAAGGGTATAGGGACGCGGCACTAACCAATATTATTAGCAATATAAGGACCGACAAATATGTTCGGAGGGGACATAGCACCTAAACTCCAGTTTACATTAATAGTTTTAGAAAGATCTTCATAGAGAACGTCATAAATAATAACAGGACTCTCCGCTAATCAACACTCATCAACATCAGAAAAACTAGCGAGCTGAGCTAATCTGTTAGCCACGCAATTTGCTTCACGGTAAATGTGCCCGACTTGTATCGAAGGAAAAGAAGGCAATAACGACTTACAATCTTCCACAAGCCGACTCATATCAGAAAGATCATCATCAGTACATGCGATTGCTGCAACCAGCATGGCACTATCACACTCTATGTCCACATCATTCCAACCCTCCTGCATTACTAGAATAATTCCAGCTCTCAGCGCCTCGATTTCGATGTGCACCGCTGAGATGGCATGCCTAAACGGCTTGGCCAGTGCGGCCACACATGAACCGTGCTCATTACGAGCCACCTCCCCAACACCGCCTTTTCCACTACTCAACTGGTAGGAGCCATCAATATTAATCTCAAGTCTACCACTCCGTGGAAGCAACCAGGTTGTCTTCTGCCTCCTCTCCTTGACTTCGAGCGTCTTCTTATGCACCCTTTGATAATCATGCAACCACTGTGACGCTCAGGACAGCACAAACCAAGCATCGAAACCACCATGCTTCCATATTACTTCACTCCGGGCTTTCCAGATTGCCCAGGAGGTACTTGCGCTTTCCAGATTGTTGACCGATTCCCCCCCCCCCAAGATGACGCAGTTGGAGCCATGGTGGTCGCAGGCGAAGATCTAGCAATATGATAACAACTCCGAACATAAAAAAGACCTTTCTTATCAAAATGCCAAATAACCCTATCTTCATGTCTTCTAAAGCTGATGGGAATATTTAGAATTACCTCTGCTTCAGCCCGTGTGAAAAGTTCTGTAACAATGTCCTCCACCCAAGCATGCCCATTATTATCAATTAATGAATGTAATTGTGTGTATATAGAGTACTTCCACTAAGGGATCCCTTATTTTGTTCATTTTAAGAGATGGATTATTAGGTCAACTTTTTTTTAAATTTTTTTACATCTTTACTGTTCAATTACTAGGTTTATATGTGTAAATCATTCATGTAAATTTTTAGCCAAAATGGTGATCGTTAAGGCATCTAATTAGATGAAATCAATAGACGTATGAAATCTGTCAAACCTGAACCGTTCATGTTTTTATTTGTAATTGAATGCTCTAACAATTATCAAATGGAATGAAAATTTCTAGATATGATTTCCTCATATAAACATGAAAGTTAAACGGTGGAGATGGTCATATGAGATCGAAAAATAGGTTAAATGATTGATCTCTCAAAATGACTAAAATGAGAGATCCCTCGTTGGAAAATGCTATATATATATATATATATATATATATATATATACATACTTGTGTCTTCCAGCATACCAGTCTAAACTCCAGAATGCAAACAATCATTGCCATCCCTTTTCAATTTCGAATTCGATTGTTTTCCCCTGTTGTTGTAGCTAAACTAGTGATACAAAAATGACAATTATTGACACTCAAAGGCTCAAAGGCTCATAGGCTCAAAGCTATGAGCCTAAAAATCAGGGGTCTTTTTGCCTTTTGCTGTTAACCCTTTAATCTTGATTTGTTTTACAATTTGGATACAATCATAGGAAAGTTCAGAATTTACAGATTCCTCATTCATTGGAAATCATCACAGTTCTTATTTCATGATTTCTACATTATTTTTATTCATCAAATCTCTCAGTAACCCTAACCAAATTCTCTAGCCTCCCTCCCACCACGCCACTTGGGCTAAACCCAATGGAAAATAGTGATTAGACTAAGACCACTAACAAAATAGCTGTAAGATGTTTGATAAATAACCCTATAGCTGATATGATCCAAACATAATAAATCTAGTAAACAGATGCACTCAAAGTTCCTTTCTGATCACAAAAAAAGCCATGGAATTGCCTCATTTATAAAATGTTGTTACAAGGATGACAAAACATGGAAGGAAGCTTAAAACCCTTCCTTTGGGTTAGGGCTGCTAAAGAATGAGGGGAAAACACTGCTAAACTTAAATGACCAAAGACAAAGAAGGTTAATATACAAAAGAATGGTACTAATAAAGGTGCAACTCTACATTTCTAGGTATACCTAAGGTTGGCTGAACAATGTACAAAGGGTGACCAAGACATAATACACTCCCACCCCATAAGTAAAGGAAACTATTCTTGCAAAACTTAAGAAAGGTGGACAATCTATAAGGAATTCAAAGGTGATGAAAAAGAAGAGGAAGCCTCGGGTGGACCTAGAGAAGGGTTTGAAGATTCTACAACGGTTTCGAGGTCAAGTAAAGGTTTTAGTCTTCTGCCCACCTCATTGCTTTGTAGTTTCAACTCCTCCAAAATCATAGCCAAAGCAGTTTTGCAAGATTCTTCATCCCTGAATGCAAGAGTCCATCTCCCATCAACCAAAGCTTTTGTCTTCACTTTCCCATATGCACTGGATCTAGCAGGATCCAGTGAGGGTAGAGTAGATGGACGGATCCGCAAGTGCAACCATTTTGAATGTTTATCATCAATTTTTGGCTGTAGGAAATGGAAATAAACAATTAAATATATCAACAAATCACAATTATCAATTTCCAACACATGGTGCTTCATTTGTGAAGACTGGGAATAAGACCATAAAATTGATAAAACCAAAACATTGTATATATATGAACACAAGAAAGCACTATTCCTGTACGTGTTTCACGTAAATTTGAAACCAAAATAAGAAAAAGAGCACAAAAAGCAGTACAGCTGTAACATACATTGCAACCAGCCAAAGGTGCAGCCACACGAACAACACCATAATGCTGTTTCAAGGGTAACTCTTCAGCTAAAGCAACCCACCCAGATTCTCCCAAAGAGATTGCTAGAAAGAAAAAGTGACGTTCTTTACCCCTCTCAAACGCAATTCTACAAGGCACGGCATCAACTGCATAAGACAGAGGCCAGAATATATTAATCTCCCCAAAATAAGAAACATTAAAAACCAATCTGGAAGTAGTTTAATAGATAACTACAAGTTGAGTAAAGTTCAACTACAGATATGTGTTGGATAGAGAACTGACCAAGTCTTAGCTCAATCCCACGCTTGGGACCTGAAACATCTATGCCAGCACTCTTTGCACGGGAACTTTCTAAAAGGTCAGCTGGAGGACAAATAGGGGGTTGCTCGGGCAAAGGTCTACCAAGGGAGAAAATTTGAAGTTGATGTAGAAGTACAAACACCTAAAATATGATATGTATTAGTCCAGCAGAATGTATCAGGTACCACCATGGAGATTCAACTTTGAAAAGAAACTAAATAATTCCAAAGCACTACAAAACAAGCAAAGCAACAGAGAACCAGCTGGTAGATTTCCAGTTTCCACAAATGGGAGACAATCTTAACTCCCAAGGTACTAAAACAGAAGCCTAGAAAGAGGACCAATACACAATTTTTTCCTCCACTCCCGACTCTCTACACTCCTGAAAAAGAATTCATATTCCGGCTACAAGTCTGCAAATCTTTCACAAAGCACTTGCGTTTCTCTCCCTCATCTCTAAGCCGTGCACTAACCATAGAATAGCATCCCAGGCTATTTCAGCTTCAGTAAAGAGATTTGACTGGGCCATTCTTCAACTTCAAAATGAAACAGGGTCAGGACTTTCCCCCAACGTATGACAAACGAAGAATAAAAAAGGTCTCATCTCACATGTATTGAGTATCGCATACTCAAAGTAGTTGCAACACAAGCCAAACTTTGACTTTAGGAGGACTTCCGCTATCCAATCAACGCCACTGGTTCAAATTCAATTATCTCAAAGAGAGAACTGAAGAAGGCTTTGTAGGAATAGAACCTAGCCAGATTCAAGCTTCCATACCCTTAAATATGATCTGGATCACAACCTAATATTCCCAAACTGCCTAATATCAAGATCAGCTTCTTCATTTCAAAATTATTAAAAAAATAAATTAAAAAATAAAATAAAAAACTCCTTTTGAATTCCAATTCCCAACTTTAAGAGGAGCCTGAGCCATCAAATCAGCTACTTTGTGAGTCGTTTAATCATGGTAACCTGAACCAACTTTTGAGGGCTGCAACCCCACCGGATGATCCATTCAAAACTGCACCGTGAAAGATTCCCTATCACTTTAGCATTCTAAAAGCCCTATGTTCCTTGAGGCTTGAGGTATACCTTATGAGGACTTTTAATTGACTTCTGGGAGCCATTTGCATACCACTCATTTCCTTGAATTGCATACTTACTCCTAACACCAGCATGGCCAAGTGATTTTTCCTATCAGCCAGAATCCTCCACAGCCAGTTGACGGGGTGGTATTCTTACAAACTAGATAACCGACTCCTTACTCTTGCTTTGATTTAAGAGACTTCCTCCCACCTTATTAAGATCCCTCCCCGGATTAAGAAAATCCCTCACAACTTTGTTCATTTGAGTATTAATTGATAAATAACTCATTATTTTCTCTATTTGATTCACTAATCAATATAGATTCAAAGAACAAGAAATTTCTTTTTTGGTTTTAACCGTGTTACGCCTATCTGATAACAACAACTTATAAAGAATTAAAGATTAATGACGTAGAGACATAAACCTTCACCAACTCATACATCCTTTCACCAGCAGCCAACGATGAATCGCTTGTGATACCATCTGTTAGCAAAGATGAGGCATTAACTCCAAGTCTACTGATGTAAGGAAAACTAATATTGCATGAAAGTCTCAAAAATTATTCAATTAAATTCCCACAACACCGGTCTCCAATACTACCTTCAGAGGAGAACTTTCGAGATGAAAACAAAATGAACTTGGGCTCTTTCCGAGGGGATGATGCCTCTATTCCTACAAGTATTCAAACACATCAATAAATCATTCAAAAACCAACTCATCAGTTATAATAGAATGTGACATGAACTACCTCTCTTGCACTTTTTCCATTCATCACAGAGGACTGTTATAAGTATATCTGGCCAGATTCCTCTAGTCTCCTCAATAAGAGCACTAGCAGAGTTCTTGTATGATTCCTGTATAAGAGAAACAGGGAGTAAACATCAGGATGATGTAGCTAAGTACATGACATTATATGAAACCGTGAATGTTGTACTGTCAGAAAACCTATCCACTAAGACACGAATGTAGTCAAGTTTTGATCAACTAGATTAAACCAACATGAGTCAAGATCCATATGTTACTATGAGATCCTTCCATAGATCTC
The DNA here is from genome assembly GCA_963682095.1 of Potentilla sterilis. Taxonomy (NCBI): domain Eukaryota; kingdom Viridiplantae; phylum Streptophyta; class Magnoliopsida; order Rosales; family Rosaceae; genus Potentilla; species Potentilla sterilis. The sequence continues at coordinate 46,901,600 of OY821758.1, forward strand.
TCTATTAACTAAAAGAGCTGTTAAGAGGTGGTTACTAAAATTATTTCCATCAGCTGCGAAGAAAAAGCTAGAACATCTATGAGAGATAACACACTTACATTCAGCAACTTCCGATGATGGCTGTTGAATTCTGCCTCACTATAAGGAAGTAACTGACGCAAAAGCCAACCTCCATCCCATAAAGTTTCCGCTGATATATTTGAACGGCAGAAAACACTGACCAATGCATCAAGCACCTAGCCCAAAACAGAGAAAAATATAACGTTACAAGTTTCCCTTTCTTTTTTTGCCATATTTTTATTAATTCTAGGAGCAAAACAATGCAACAGCTTACTTCCATACACATATTAATCCTTGGTCTAGATTACCCAGATACGTCATAAAGCAAAGAAGGAATAGTAGAAAGAGGAGAAGAAAGAATGCAGATTTCTTGAGAAATATGGTTCCAGGTTTCGATGATAAAATGTAGAATATGTACAATCTCAGCTGGATGATACAATAACAAAAATAATGAGGGGTAGAGAGAGACAGAGAGAGAGAGAGAGAGAGAGAGAGAGAGAGAGAGAACTGCGTTAAAAATAGGGATTAAAGACAATAATATCATCCATCTTAATATTTTATGAACTGTAGCTAATAACAATTAATGTGTCTCGAGTTCAAATCACTCCAAATACAATTTCACGATCCATGCTGAGTTTCAGAGAAAGTAAGAATACAAGTATTAGTTGGTTTATATCCTAACTGCCAAGTCTTGGAAAACAAAAAAGTTGGTTAATCAACTTGTGACCTCTCTTCACCATTATAACGCAACAGATGGAGTTCACCATAAATTTGGAGGATTTAACTACACTGATATGAAGTCCAGGAATCTTGATACAATTACAAACTTCTTTGGTCAGCTGTCGTGTGTGGGTTCATTATTATTTTATATCTAAATACTGGCTCAGAGAAATATCATAGTCAACTTTAGAACAACATCAATTTGGGACATGAATAGAGCGGGTGTATTATTCTGTGAGCATGTATCTGTGTGTTTGAGGCAGAGATGGATAACACCCATGAAGTCACCAACAGACCATGGGACTGGAAATAAATCAAAATGGTTTGGACTGAGTGAACTGCTACAACTTATCCCAATGATCTTTTTCGTCAGTGATGCTTACTTGTGTAGCTTACGACCGTTGACTAACCTTAAAAGAACCTACACACTACGGAGTAAACGCAGAGACAAACGAGTGAACAAAATTGTTCTGAACGATAAAAGTTCTCAAATCTTTAACCCATGGTACCTGAAATCTATGTACACGAGGGCTATCTTTCACTTCCAGAAAAGAATATGATACTCCATAGTGTTCCTGTTAATTACAGGAAAGAAAAAGTTAACCAACCAATTCTTATACAGAACGGTGAAAACATGCTAAACGCTTTAAAGAATGTGGAACAAAGTAAATAGTTCATATTTAAAATTTGACAGCTATACAGATAAATAGTTATACACCTTGGGTTTAATAGTATAAAACAATCATTGACCAAATTATTGATCTATTGACCCAAAATGGAATCTCCGCCTATTTAATCAAAGAATTGGCAGTCTAAGTTCCTCAACCATTCTCTATGATTGAAACACAGCTTTGACTATCCAACTGGTAATATCTGGGGTCAGTAAGATTATCTCTATAGATACGTACAACAGCTTTTGCAGGATTACCTTAAGCTTTTGTAGACAGCCATCAAGCTCGCTGCCAAATTCAATTCCATTTCTCAAGGAGCCACTTTCTGAAGAAAAGAGTTGCTCTTCACCTGAGCTTTCACCAACCAAAGCTTGCTGCAAGAACGCAACAAAAAAGCATTACATTGGTGGTTATTTGATGCAACAAAAATTTTAATCATACGCTGTAATGAAGATGGTAGATCAACCATTAAATGAAAAACAAAATGATTACAGATACCCAGAAGACATCAACTCAAATTATAACCCGAGTGTAGCTGTACATAAGAGTCATATGACAAAAAGACAGTGGTGGTAAAAAATCTCATTCTCTTCTCAAGTAGTTCAGCAAAAATGATACATGTAGGTGACCCCATGTGTTTGGTTACTTGCTCCCTCCCCCATTATTCAAATTACTTGGACACCCTGTAACCTAATCTTTTCTAATTACGATTACACCTCTCACGTATTTTACAGCGAATAACGACAAAATAAAAATGAAAAAGAGGGAAGTAATTCACCTTCATAAGTTATATGATTGTTCCGTATTATTTAAATTTTGACAAAAGAAGACACAGGTTTTTATGCTGTCACAAACAACATCCAAAACCATAAGGAAGTATTGGGAACCTGGGAACACCACTAGGGTGTACTTGAACAAGTGCTTCTCTTATTTTATTTCGGCCAAAAGATGGGAAAGAGAAAACGTGATGAAGCATAGTTTGTGTCTGATTTTAAAATATTCAGATTGGTTCGATACTTCCATTTGCATATTGGATTTTGAAATTATTATTTGAACTTTTGAAACTTCTATTTATTCAACAAATTTAAAATATGCTACTGGTAGGTCTAAAACATTACACAGAAGAAAACTCGTAATCATACTCTTAGCCTCTTAGCCACCTCATCCCACTAAACAGACCCATCACTTCCACCTATTCTCAAAGCAATTAAGTGAGAATGATACCAGCTTTAAAAATCATTTTGACTATTCATTATTCCACAAACACACAAAAATTAAAATTAAAATAGAAGAAAAATAAAAATTTCCAAAGGCATACCAGCAGAAGTTTCTTATGCTGTTTGCGTTGCGGGAGAATTCCCAGAGCATCTGACATTGATTCGTCCAATTCTATAGAAGTGCATATTTAGTAAGAAAGACGCAGTTGCGATTTTGGTAAGAAATCAATGATGAGAAACATTTCTGATTAAATCAGCAGTACAATAATAAAACCTTTTGTGTGCAACAAAGTAGCCAGCACACTCAATGAACCCGAGACCTGTACATCGTCCCCACTCGTAAGGTAAGAGAGCAAAGCTTCCCTGCACACATGGTCAACATCATTAATAATTCAAAAATGCAAATTAACCGAACATAATGACAAAGTGACCAAGTTAACAATAATATGCAATTCTTCAGGACTGAAAAATGTGCAATTATGAGTTAGAGAGGCATGGCCATATTGGGAAAAGTAACTAATGATGATTTGCATTTATTCAGCAACAATTATAGTCATATCATAATATAAATGAATAAATAAATATTTAAAAAACTAGATTTCACTAAACAAAAAGTTCAGGAAAGAGAAAACTTGAGATTTACTCATTTTATTAGTGTGAACATGTATTATTGTTTAGTGAGATGGATAATCATTGATAATACTTATCCAATAAGAAGTTCCAATATACCATAACGCGAATTTCAAGATAAAAAAAAATGCCACTAAAAAAGCACAAACTATTGATTCTTTTTTCCAATCGGCACAGTAGTGAAGAAACAGAGACAAACACATCATAGACTATTAGCAGTTAATAAAACCAAAAGAATATAAAGCATAGTCAGTGAGCAATCTCCCACTAAGGAGTAGAGACTTGGTGTTCTGACTGGCCCTCTATCTAAAAAACAGATCATCTAATGAGTCTCGTGAGAGAAATAGAAAAAGAAAAAGTCTTGACATTAGTAACCAAAGACATCTAATTACCTCAAAGAAGAATGATAATCACAACTATCATTTTCTGTAGCAACACTTTGGGGCGAGCTTGACAAGTTTTCCACATCAACACTTAAATTTCCCACTTCTGCTTTAGTTAAATTATCACTGCCTGGTGGTTGGCTTTCATGGGCAACAGCATAACCAGACATGTAGCCATTGGATTTAGCACCAGACTTGGATAAGAAAGCTTCTAACGGACAAAATAGGGCAGCAGCAATAGTATTTGATAGATCCTTGATTTTTACTATGCGCAAGATGCAACATATCAAATACAAAGATGTGACAGCACCAATTTGACTCCCCTGGATTGATAAGCTACAAAAGGTCAATAGCAAGTTGCATTCTAAGAATTATCAAATACATCAACTACCAACAAACTACTAATATCCCTTGCCTCCCCAATTTGAAAATTTAAAATAGCATGCAGTTAGGGTATGTTTCCATACCTTGACAGCTTTTATTGTTAGAGAAGGTAGAAGCAATGGTAATATCAAGAGCTGCAGTATGTTGTCTGTGAATAACCTCCCAACATCAGGAATTCCAGCAGAAATAATATCACTAAAATAGTAGAGATTGTCCTCGATCTCATCAACAGCAGCAGAAATTGACGAGGTTGTGTCTGCAGCCATGTTTCTGTCCCGCCACAAATGGAATATTTTAGAGAAAATAAATGCAACCTACTCACAGTAAAATCAGAATACTACTGCTACTCTTACGTCGTAGTGTCAGAAACCAATAAATTTAGATCGATGCACTGCTTTCGGAAAAATTTGACCAAGTTTAAGAAATAATCTGAGTGAGGGGAACTGGTGACATATCTATTGACGGAATCGTCTCCAACTGAAAAATCATAACAATTCTAAATCAGATTAAGTTGCACTGAAAATACCACATTCCCTAGATTGGGATAAGGTGGATTAAATTTCTTAAGCAAAGAGAGAAAATTCAAAACTAACCGTGATAAACATTAAGTGTCAGAGCCCGTACAGCAGTGCGGACCATGCTCTCCTCATGAAAAGCAAATCGTATTGCCTCAATATATAGAGGAAATGAAACAACTTCATCCTAGATGCACAAAAAGAGATACATGCACTGCTATTATTCATTAGAACTTGAAATCGTACAGAGAAATATAATCAAGATAGCCACAAACAATCAGGAATGAATTATTTGGAACGATAAAGGAAACCTAAATAGTATCAAATTTTAGTCCACAAGAAAGTACTTTCTAAAGGAACCAGAGAGTTCTCACTCCCGGGATTCAATCAAAAATAATGAATAATTATTGATTAGATCAAAAGTTCACTTGTCATCCTAGAGTTTAGCACTTCGTTTCCGGCACTCACTAGCTAGGGTAGCCAACAAATCACCAAAACATACTCAAAATTGCACTAGTCTAGAATCTATAGCGGATATGCAATAATTGTGCAAAGGTTGAGGCATAATAAGTATCTAACTCAGGATGCTGAATTCCTCATAGTTCATGTGTTTAATACATGTATGATTTCATATCATTATTTATATGAATTTAAATGTAATATTGGCCACAAGTGATGCAGCAATTGAAAAAAGGATCAAGCCATTGTTCATGTAATTTTTTTTTTTTTTCATTGATTGTTTTGAGACTCCATATGTGACATCAGACAATGACAACTTATAGGGTTCAATACTTGAGCCAGTAAAAATCAGAAATCAGTTTACATTTTTGAAAATTAATGGTTTTTGAACTACACAATTACACATGCTCAAACCTTTATTAATTAGTAGCCACATAAGTGAAACAGAAACAAAAAACAAATAAAAGCTAAGCAAATTTCAGTTGATAGATAATTGAAGGTGCTATCAAAACACAACAAATGAGAGCGAAACATAACTTACCTCTTCGGTCTTTACAAGCAGAGAAATCGTATTTCTATCTAGCTTTCCACTTATTGCTCTTCATAGACCATAGCAGTATGCAATCAAATAACAAAGTAAACAAAGGATGTCAAAAGACAAAAAAAAGTTCTTGTTAACGAGAATTTGTAAGGATAGGGTAAGCAGATATTGGCACATATTTGACAACGGACAACAAGAAGAGCAAAAAACAAACCTTAAGAAGGATATATAGTATGACAGTAACTCTTCATTCTTAAAATCAAATGAATAAGTTATTAAGTAGTTCATATGTTCGTTACTGAACATGTAATCTGCAACAAAAAAAAACAAAAAAAAAGACCGAAAAAAAGTTAATAAACTCATAATTGGTAAGACCACCAAATCCATCAAGGTTATGACCCAACCAAATAACCTTCAGCAACTGCAAGATATATCATGTTCTTCTTCCAAGAAACACTTACATATAGCATGTTCATTTTTTAGGTTCTGTATCATAATGCTGATTGTCTGCAGCAACTGAAGTGAAACAGTCATATTTCTGCTAATCTTCAATATACGTACAAACTCTCCCATGATTTGCTTCTCCATAAAAAATCTAGACAATCAACAGGATGAGATTAAAATCTAACAGCATCATGTGCATCAAGAAAAAGTAAGCTTTGAGAAGTCATACTCAAAAAAGGTCGTGTCATGCTGGTCACCATAAGTTATCAACTCCGCAATTGATCTCAGAGCTTCAATAACGAAATCCTTCATAACAGACTAAATATCAGTACACTGAGAGAGAAAATTGCAATAAGATACTTCAGCTTAAGGAGGCAGAAATCGTCCAATTACCTTGTTAACGTCATTCACAACTTGAATTTTCACCAGCTGATCAGTTAAATACCTGCTCCAAGAAGGCATTTTTTATTAATAAAACTACAGAAATATAATTACTACCAACATAACATATCAAGGGTGGTGCTATTAATACACCCTGTTGTTATTCACACACCCCTCCCATGATGAAAGCCAATCATAGAGCAAATCTAAGGAGTAATTTTGTAAATACATGTAAATTATAGTCATAGAAAAATAGATGGGAGTGTGTGAATAGCAAAATAGGGTGTGTTAATAGCAGTACCCCAAAACAAATAAGAAAAATCAAGTTACAAACCTCACCAATCCTCTCATACTTCTGAATGAAGATAAGACATTACGCTTCAAAAGAACTGTAGGGTTCGAAAATAATGAAGGTGACAGACAGGAGATCAAGAAGAATGTAGTATTTCCCATAAACTCGAAATGCCTAATCGATTCCCAATTTGTTACTCTTTTGCAGGAATTATTTTAAAGATCATGAAAAACGAGTAATTCAGATCATTGGACTAAATTGCGGGAGCAGCCGCACCAATATTGTCTATTCTTTCTTGAAAATTGGCTCCAACTTAGAGGACTCTACACACACGTGTTGTTTCTGGAGGTGTAAAACACAAGTAAATTGACAAACGTGATTCTTGAAAGTAAAAAGTCTAAATTCAACAACAAGAAGATTAAACCCATGTTCCATCACCCTGCATGCTTTTCAAACCTCTTCCATCCTAGTACACATAAGAGTTGAAGCTCTACACCATCATCATCTTGAATGCTTTCCTTCACCATGCTCGTCATGGAAAAGAAGCATTCTTCTTCATGGCTCTATCTATATATTAATAACCGATATTTAACTGATTTTCCCACCTCAAAGTGAGAAAAACTACACGCTTCCTCTGAAATTCCAATTCGATTCCCAAAACAACCTTCAAGCAAGTGCCGGCATGCCGCATCCTGAACAGCAGATGTTTGGAAAAAGAATTGATCCAAACTCCTTTCTTAACGTTACGATTCTCTTATATCACTCACAGTCTCGAACACACGTAGTCCTCGTAAACATACCATCTTTTATTACTAGACAACTCAGAACAGTTCAATATTCAAAGCTTTTGACATCTAACTCTCCCTCGACCGCGTAGCTTCACCTCTTCTAAACTCCACTTACTCAGCAAAACCTTCCACATCCGCAATGGGAGCCCATGCACTTAAACCTACCACTCTTCACACTACTTACACAAGATTCTATATCCTCAAAAACCATCAACAACACTAACAGGAATCGACTTTGCTCCATAATTAGAATTCTCTAATCTAAATTAACAATAAAATCAACTCAATCGAATCAAACATGTAGCAGACTAAGTAGCCCTAATCAATCATTAACAACTCAGAAGCGAAATTAGTGAAATTACGAACTGAATTGAGCGAAATTGAATGAATAGGGTTTTGCAGAGACCTGAGCTCATCGAAGGAGAATCGGTCCCTGGGTCTCCAAAACGTAAACCACATGATGAATTTGGTTCTCTCCGGGATAATGATTTATCGGAGGGAACTATTTGGTGGCATTCCGATAGGGATTTCGAAGAAGATCGCCGACGAAACGCAGCGTTTTGATCAGCATCTATATAGATGATTGTGTTTGATTCGCATATCATATAAGAGAAGAGAAGAGAAGGGAAGCGAAACAATACAGAAATTTTTGCCAGAAAGGCGAGTAAAGCTGGTGGAGCTGGCAATCTGTCTTTTGGGCCTTTATTTGGGCCGGCAATTGTTTTAAGTCTAAATTAATATACTGCCCGACAACAATCACAAAGTAGGATGGCAATGGGATCGAGGAGGGCAGAGTCAGGGGACTAGAAATACCATCTCTATATCCAATTTCTCATTGTTCTAATTCCTCTCATTCCTCTCATTCCCGCACCCGCCCCTAGTGATAATCAGGTCTCCATACTCGCCCCAATTCCCGTTAACAATATTACTAACTTGATTCAAACATAATTTTATAGACAAAATTGTCAAAATACACCCTAAACTTGTCTCAAATTGTCAATTTACACCCTCAACTTGTAATTGCAAAAATTTGTCTCCACAACTTGTCAAAAACTGTTGATTTGCACCCCTTCCATTAAATCTAACTTTTTCCATTCAATTTCGAGTCATGTAACATGCACATGAGGGGTATTTTCGTCATTTTTTATTTATTTCGTTTTATTAACAAATATACAATAGAAATTTAATTTTTGAATATCATCTATATAAAAAAGAACAATTATCTGTACTTACTGATTCATTTCGTGATACTTTTTTTTTGCATTCAATTCATTTTTTTTCTTCAAAATAATGTATACTTTCCGTGATATAATTTGTCGGTAAGGAAAATTACGTGAACTAAAAATAAATTAACGAACTGTTCAAGGAAGGTTAATTCCGTAACTTCCGTGGTGTGTCTTGTCCTAATAAGGCTAGTAGTCTAGATTGCTTATTAGATAGGGAATCTCTGATTCACAGGGATACTTGATGTAATGCATATATAAAGGCCTCCTTATCAATCAATAAAGATACAGTTTACTATCAATCTATTTATCCTACAACACGTTATCAGCACGTTGCTCTAGCCTCCCGTCTAATAGCCCTAAAAACCCTAATTCCGAAATTTTTTTTTTCGAAACCCTAAACTACCGTCGGCCGCCGATTCTTCCCTTCGGCACCGTCGGCCTCTTCTCAGCAGTACCTGCGCTGCCCGCCTGCCCCCCTCCCTTGCGTGCCATAACTTGCACGCATACCCGAAGATTCAAGATTGCTCGCAAGCCAAGCAAGGGGCTTTTGAAGCCTAGTTCGTTGCTGAGAAGAAATCAAGAAGAATCGAAGAAAACAAGTTTCCCCAAGAGTCAAGTTTCGTTTGATCAAGCTTCTCTTGAAGAGGTAAATATTTTATAAACGTTCCCGCTTCTGAATTTTCAATAGTTGGGTTTTGTTTTTCTTCCGGGACCTTTTCGTGTCCCTGCTACCTCATCCTGATTCTATCGCTTCTCGGGACGGCATACGGGGATTTAGTCACCCCGGTGCCAACGTTTTTTGGGGTAACTGTGATGTTACCGGCCACCGTTATGCTTGTGACTGTGATGTCACTGTGAACCATAACGTATTCTTTCTAAAAGAAAACAAAGGGAAGATATCGATTGTGACTTGAAGTCACGTTAAGCATCGATTTATGTGACCATGATATATCTTGGCACTGTTCTAAAAGAACAATCAAACTTGATTAGTATTCAAATATACTAACGTCTCCCTGTTTGTGTTCTGTAGATGGCTGACACTCAGCGTCCAGAATTTGACATCTTAGATGTCCAAGGCAAGGAATACAAGAGGTGGGTCTCAGATGTTGAGAACACCTTCATTGGTAAAAGATTTACCGCCACCATCAACCCTCCTGAGGATGAAAGCTTACAAGCTTCTCCTGAACAGAAAGCACAAGCCCTGATGTTTCTCAGGCGTCATATCCATCCAACGCTCAAGAAGCAATACCTGAGGAAAACTGATCCCAAAGAGCTATGGGATATCCTCAAGAACCGCTTCGACAATGTGCATGACGCACAACTCCCAGACCTCATGTCCGATTGGGAGCAAATCCGCTTATTGGATTTTGATTCCGTCCAGGAATATCATCAGACTATGCTAAACTTGCAATCTGATTTGAGCTTTTGTGGGGTCGAAAAGACCAATGACGATATGATGGAGAAGACTTTCACGACGTTCCCAGAATCTGCGTCCATGTTGTCGCATCAGTACCGCGATCTCCGTGAGAAAGGCACTATCAAAACCTTCAGCGATTTGATGAATGTGCTTCAAAGAAAGGAGAGGTACCATGAGTTGATTCTTACCACCAATAAGAGGCCTCGAGGGCCGAAATTCATTGCGGAATCTCATCAAGCCCGTGGTAAAGCTTCTAAGCAAAAGCATCAACCTCATGAACGTCAAGCACCACCATCACGTATGCCAAGAGCAACACGTGGCGGACGAGGAGGGAGAAGAGGCGCCGGCCGTGGCCGACAGCTTTCTTGGACAAGGGATGGTGGCGGCGCCGCCGCTCCCAGAAGGAAGAACAGTTTTGGTTCCGATCCCAGGCGTGGTGGCCATACGCCGAACAATGCTTCGGCTCCTTGCTTCAAATGTGGCTCTAAGAATCATCTTCAACGCAATTGCACAGCAAGTAGAGAGATTCAAGCCGCTTACAAGAAACACAAACAATACATAGAACAAGAAACAAACTATGTAGGAGACTTTGAGGAAGAAGAATACGATGAGGAAGATACAAACTTCACCATCGATGACTTCCAACCTACCAAGAAACGTAGGACTCAGGAGTATGATACTCCGGATTATGAATAAGTATTGGACTTAGGTCATGAGATACATGTTCAAGTTTGATTTTGATTGTTATTTTGATATAATATAGTCAATAAATCACGACTTTGTTCGATAAGTCGTTCTATTTAGAACAACCTTGATGTACTTTTGAGTTGTCATCAATAAAAATTCTCTTATTCAATGAATGATTTGAGATTTTTACATCCCTATGAAAGCATAAATGGTTCAATGCGTCCAATTCTCAATGGCATAATTATTTTGAGTTCACCACAATTCTGGTGATGTTAACTCAAATCCGAAATAAAATCACAAAGACAAATGAGAGACTCGCGAGAAATCGCGTTGCACATTAGGCCAGCCATTCACCAACTTGGCTGTGATTTGCCAGGCCCCGCTCGCCATGGCTACTGGCCAACTTGGCTGCGATCCGCCAGGCCTCGCTCGCCATGGCTACTCGCCAACTTGGCTACGATTCGCCAGGCCTCGCTCGCCATGGCTACTGGCCAACTTGGCTACGATTCGCCAGGCCTCACTCGCCATGGCTACTGGCCAACTTGGCTACGATTCGCCAGGCCTCACTCGCCATGGCTACTGGCCAACTTGGCTGCGATCCGCCAAGCCTCGCTCGCCATGGCCACTCAGCCGCTTGGCCGAGACTCGCCAAGCCTCGCTCGCCAATGCCACTCAGCGCTTGGCCGCGACTCGCTAGGCCTCACTCGCCATGGCTACTCGCCAGCTTGGCTCAACACCGAATCCAGTTTTTTGAAACCAACAATCGATAGCCCATCGAACAAATGCAACTTTTGCATCAATGGCTCGGCAACGATGTGTCTTCGGACACGCCATGCTTCGGATTTAGCTCAACCGTCGCATCGTATTGCCTCAATGCCAGACCGACCCTCACCGCTCGCCTTGCTTCGGCTCGGCCTCAAGGTAGCTTCGGCCTTACCACAGCTTCAGCTTTGGCTTGGCCCCGGCCTTTGCCTTGGCCTCGGCCTTGGCTCGGCCACGCCACCTACGACGGTGCCCGGTCTTAATCTCTGACCTAGGCCATGTTAAATGTTGGTATTCGGTGATTAAAATAAGGCTTATCTCTTTCTCTCAAGTTATGTCATTGCCATGGCTATGTTGTTAGCCTTAATGCACTTCATTTTGTGATGATATATTGCTTCAGTACACTTACTTTCAAGTGTTCGCCAAAGTCTAAAGTAGACTATTGATTCAATTTACATTGTTTTTGTAGATGTATCAACGCGAGATTGAGTGTTTGTTGGACTGCGCAACAACTCACACAATTCTGAGGAATCGGCAATTGTTTTCGGATTTTTCGCCAAGAGAATCGTCGTTATCTACGATGACAGGAACTGGACCCGTAATTAAGGGTCGTGGCACTGCTCAATTCTTATTGCCAAATGGCACTGAAATTCGGGTAGAGGACGCCCTATATGTGCCTAAGGCGCCAAGAACCTTGCTAGCTTTCAAGGATGTGCGTGACAACGACTATCACCTCAACACTTAAGTTGAAAATGGAACTGAATATCTGTTGATCACATCCACTCAATCTATGCGCACTCGCATTGTGGAGAAGTGTAAGCGAGTTTGAAATGGCATGTATTTCACAACCATTCGAGCCAACGAATCTCATGTTGTTATATTATGTGATTCTGATGCTTATAAGCTTTGGCATGATAGACTCGGTCATCTGGGTCGTGATCTGATGATCCGTATTTTGAAATGCTCCCACGGTCATCCATTTTTCAGATCACAAAAGCACAGAGGACGCCTCGGCCTCGGTTCGGCCGCCATTCCGTCGATAGCCGCCTCTCGGCTCCAAGGAGAGGTTCGGCCTCCTCCTGCTTCTCATGCTTCTGTAGCGATGTCTAATGCTCATCGTTCGTTTTGCAAAGCTTGATCACTAGCAAAACTTCAAGCAAGACCATCTTTTGTTATTGATAATAAACAGAATATTCTGTTCCTACAACGAATACAAGGTGATATTTGTGGACCTATAACACTAGAATGCGAACCATTTAGATATTTCATGGTTCTGGTTGATGCGTCAACGCGTTGGTCACACGTAGTGTTGTTGTCCACGAGGAATGTTGCATTTGCTAAACTCCTAGCTCAGATCATTAAGCTTCAGGCTCACCACCCGGACAATCCGATTAAGTCAATCAGACTGGATAATGCTGGAGAGTTTACCTCAAAATGTTTTGATGACTATTGCATGTCAGTTGGGATTGAAGTTGAACATCCCGTGCCCCACGTTCATTCTCAGAACGGTCTTGCAGAAGCCGCTATCAAGAGACTACAGCTTGTAGCTAGGTCTCTTGTCATGGCCACAAACTTGCCAGTTTCGGCATAGGGATATGCAATATTACATGCAGCTATGCTTATTCGTCTACGACCCACAGATAGCCAACCATTTAGTGCGTACCAGTTGGTAACTGGTTACGAGCCTGATATTTCGCATCTGCGTACTTTTGGTTGCGCCGTATATGTGCCTATCACGCCTCCACTGCGTACCAAGATGGGTCCACAACGACGATTAACTATTTATGTTGGATATGAAGCACCAACAATTGTCCGCTACATAGAGCCTATGACAGGTGATCTGTTTACTGTAAGATTTGCAGATTGTCACTTTAATGAGACATCCTTCCCGCCGTTAGGAGGAGATGGGGCCGCATCCGTCCCTAGTCTCCCACTATGTCTCATTATGATCCTCGTACGTCTCAGTGTGAGACCGAAATACAACGCATATTGGAACTACAAAAGGTGGCGGATTCGATGCCCGACTCCTTTACTGATATTGCGAAAGTGACAAGATCAACCATACCTACTGCGAATGTACCTGCAAGGCTCAACATTCCTCGCCATGCACGAGCACGCGCCGCCGGTCTCAGACCCGCAGCCCTAGGTGCCGTCGGCAGCCTAGGCTCAGCACCTCCAAGTGGAGGGCCGGCGTCGACTTCGAATCCTCCTAGAAAGAGGGGGAGACCAATCGGTTCCAAGTACAATGTACCTAGAAAGAGGGGATGTGTCAAGGCACAAAGCGATCTGTTCATCATCGATACTGTGACGCAGTCACACGAGATTGTCTCCGACTATACCTATGTCCAAGAATCAACTTTGAATCATCTGGAGGACGCCTCAGACTCACCGTTGATGTTGGAGAACAAGGAAATCTCACTAAACTACTTATGCATGCACAATCTTATGGAAAGGAATTCCATGTATATCGATGATGCATTCGCCTACGCCGTTGCTCAAGAAGTCATTGACGACGACGATATGGAACCCCGCACTGTTGATGAGTGTCAACGTAGGGCGGATTGGCCGAAGTGGGAAGAAGCAATCCAGGCTGAACTAGACTCTCTAAAGAAAAGGCAAGTATTCGGACCGGTTGTGCCTACACCGCCGAACGTGAAGCCTGTTGGACATAAATGAGTCTTTGTCAGAAAGCGCAATGAGAATGCTGAAGTCCAGCGATATAAAGCTCGACTGGTGGGGCAAGGTTTTTCTCAACGCCCTGGAATTGATTATGAGGAGACGTATTCTCCTGTCATGGATACTATTACCTTCCGATACTTAATCAGTTTGGTAGTCTCAGAGAGACTCAATATGCAGCTTATGGATGTTGTAACAGCGTATCTTTATGGGGATCTAGATACGGAGATGTACATGAAAGTGCCAGAAGGACTTTCGTTACCCAAGTCAAGTGAGCAAAAACCACGAAGTTCATTTGCTATCAGGTTGAGACGATCTCTATATGGACTCTGACAATCTGGTAGGATGTGGTACACACGGTTAAGTGATTACTTGATTGGGAAAGGATACAAGAATGATGAGTTGTGCCCTTGTGTGTTCATAAAGAGAACAAGTTCAGGATTTGCCATTATAGCAGTCTATGTTGATGATATGAACATCATTGGAACTCTAAATGAGATCAATGAGACCGCTAGCTACTTGAAATCCGAATTCGAGATGAAAGATCTGGGAAGGACTCGGTTTTGCCTAGGCTTAGAACTAGAGCACCGAAGTGGTGGAATCTTTATACACCAATCTGCATATGTCCGAAAGATGCTCAGGCGATTTAACATGGACAAAGTTATGCATCCTACAGGCACTTCCATGGTCGTTAGAAGTCTGGATATCAACAAATATCTCTTTCGTCCGAAAGAAGATGACGAAGAGATCTTGGGAGCTGAATATCTATATCTTAGTGCAATTGGAGCTTTGTTATACCTAGCTCAGTGTACTAGACCAGACATTGCTTTCTCAGTGAACTTGTTAGCTAGATTTAGCTCTGCGCCAACACAACGTCATTGGGTTGGAGTCAAGAACATCTTTCGATACCTTAAAGGAACCCTTGACATGGGCTTGTACTATCGATACACTCATCAGGATTCGACACCTAGTCGATCTCTTGCATCCAACAGCACAAACCGTGGCTCGGATCGCCACCGGTCATCCGCCAAGACTGGCTTTGGCTCAACCATCCGCCATCCTGCAGTCATATCCGCCAAGACTGGTTTTGGCTCGGCCATCCGCCATCCTACAGCCATATCCGCCAACATATCCGGACCCGAGGATGCTAAGTCGTGGTCCCGATATGGCTTTGGCGATACCCCCTCCTACTCAGATACACCAAATGATGTGATGGTAGGATTTGCTGATGCTGGATATTTGTCAGATCCACACAAAGGACGTTCTCAAACCGGTTATGTTTTTACCATTGGGAATACGGCGATATCTTGGAGATCAACCAAGCAAACCCTTGTTGCTACCTTCTCGAACCATGCTGAGATTATTGCACTACATGAAGCAGTCAAAGAATGTGTTTGGCTTCGCTCAGTTATTTCTCACATTCGAGAGTCTAGTGGACTTGAGCCTATTACGATGGGACCAACTTGCATATTTGAAGATAATGCAGCATGCATTGAGCAGATGAAGTTGGGATACATCAAGGGTGACAATACTAAACACATTTCGCCTAAGTTCTTCTACAATCAGCAGCAGCAAGAGACTTTGAATATCCAAGTGAAGCAAGTCAGCTCAGAAGATAATGCAGCTGATCTGTTCACCAAGTCTCTACCCAAATCTACATTTGTGAAGCATGTAAAGGGCATTGGTATGTGTCGCTTATCCGAACTCAAAGACTGATTGACTATCAGGGGGAGTTCTCATCTAGACTTCAGGGGGAGTCTAGTTATGCATGTCTCACATACTTGTAGTTGGTGCGTTGTACTCTTTTCCCTTAGACCATGCTTTTATTTTTTCCCAAGAGGTTTTTGTTTGCTGGAAAAGGTTTTAACGAGGCAACAGTTCATGCACCATTGAGGACGCGACACAAGGGGGAGTGTTCAAGGAAGGTTAATTCCGTAACTTCCGTGGTGTGTCTTGTCCTAATAAGGCTAGTAGTCTAGATTGCTTATTAGATAGGGAATCCCTGATTCACAGGGATACTTGATGTAATGCCTATATAAAGGCCTCCTTATCAATCAATAAAGACACAGTTTACTATCAATCTATTTATCCTACAACACGAACTACTATTTCAATTAACAAGAGACATTATATAACTTGTCTAAGTCAATATCTCAACAAAAATAGTATTTAGATCACACATATAATGGTTAAATGATGCAATCAACTTAACCACACAAAATAGTGGTTCTAAACTACATAAAAATACTCAAATAGTCTCTAAACAAGTCGTCAAGTCTATTTCCACATATTTATTTTCCCTTATATATTTGTTAATAAAATGAAATAAATAAATAAAAATGACGAAAATACCTCTCACGTGCATGTCACATGACTTGAAATTGGATGGAAAAAAGTTAGATTTAACGGAGAGTGTGCAAATCGGCAGTTTTTGACAAGTTAATGAGGTAAATTTTTGCAATTACAAGTTGAGAGTGTAAAATGACAATTTGAGACAAGTTCATTGTGCATTTTGACAATTTTACGTAATTTTATATGTGCGATAACTTTGCTTTAGAGCAAATGGATTTGGGGTAATACAATATTCATCTAAATCAATATTTAGTCCTCAGTTCGACAATACAACAACAACGATACCAATCCCGAAGACCAATTATTATCTACACTAAGATTTTGCCTTTTGGTTGGTTAAGAAAATAGCATAATATAGCTGACAACCAAAGGGCGAAGCCCTAGTCCAAAACACTGAAAACATAGGTTGGACCAAAGGCAAAACTAATATAGCGTTGGACAATGGCGGAGCTTACTGGTTCCTGTGCACCAGTAGGGTTTATATATTTTCTGGTGAAAATGGCTGGTTTAGTCACTCATGTTTGACAGTTGAGGCGGAATGGTCACTCATGTTTGACAAATATCAAATTGGTCATCCATGTTTTACTTCGAAAATCGGGTTGGTCACTCTGTTTATTTCTGGCGTTAAAAACAGCATATTCCGTCAATTCAAATGGGCATTTGGGTCAGTTTCTTAGATTGACGAATTGGTCACTGATCATATCTCAAAAATCACTTTGGTCATCCATTTTTCCCTCCATTTTTTTTCCCATCCATTTTTCCCTCCAGTTTCATTTTTCCGTCCAAAAATAGTTAGTGAATTTGTAAGCAGTAATCTGCATAATAAATGATGGAACTATGAAATTTAGATTCTGGAATGAATGAAGGCCACTTTGATCAAAATAAACTGTCATAATGCATCAAATACATAATGATGACTTGTTCAAAACAACACTGTCATAATGCATCTGTACCTAAAGATTGTCATTGATGTCTAAAATTGACAAAGCTGCCTGTAATATCTAACAACTTCCACAACAAAAATGGCCACAATGCATTTGTCCTGAACAAAAGTGTAGAATACATTCACATAAAAAAAAGTGGCCAATTAGATGCATAACAGCAATAACGAAACTCAAAAGTGCATGTTCATCTATGGCCTCCATGCCTTCCTCCCTCTACCCATCCCACCACTACTTCCTCTTGATCTGCCCCCTCTACTTGCATTGTTGTGAACTGGCTGTGATGACGAACCAAATGCATTGTCAACTTGTGAGTCATGAAGTATAGCAGGAGTTGGTTGTGATGAAAAATGGACTGGATCCTGGAGAACAAATGACACGTAATCAATGTACTTGCACTAAAAATTTATGTGGTCTTGCCTGCACACAGGTGGTATAATGAAAGCTCTATAATACTTCTTTCATAGATGATGAGATGGAATATCATATGAGTCTCTCCATGAAGATTACTAAGATGAAGATCTAATACCAAATTTAAAAACAAATTAAACATGGCATAACATACATAGATCAAAACTGGTGCCTTCCAAACCTAGGACTATTTGCTCAGTATATCACATGTAATCATTGTGCTTGAACAAATGCACTTGAAGTCATAAATATCTGAACATGTGATAATTACATGTCCTAGGTTGATCAAGAACAGATTTTACTTACAACTTCAGGAGCATCGCGAGCATTGTGTTTGGAACATGTTCTTGCATTACGTCCTGTCATTTTGCACAGACCACACCTGTTTACACTATAGTGTGCCTTTGACAGTTTGGTACTTCCAGGAGGCGGAGGTACCTCACCTACAATGTGAACATATAAATTGTTAGCAAGATATCAAAACAAAACGGAAAAAAAAAAAAAAAAAACTGAAACAAGAAAATTAGATTACCTGCTGATGGATTTCTGGCCAGGTTTGGAGGTCTCCCAGGACCTCTTTTATACACAGGGGGCATTATAGGGCTGTCCACAAGTTCCCATTCTTCAATTCCAGGAATGGCCTCTATGGCTGGCGTGTATGCTTTCAAATAAGTCTCCTTCCAGTAGCATTTGTCAACAAAATTCTCAATATCCAGATTCTTTATATTAATGGCTGCTATGGCATGAGGACATGGTAACCCAGTTAAATCAAACCTCCTACATGTGCAGCTGTAGTCATTTAAATTCACAGCATGGACAGAGATGACACCAGAAGCACACTCAACTCCCTTTCCTTTAATCTGGAACTTCTTATGGCTTGACTCACAAACAGTATAATCATCACTCTTTTTTGCATTGTTTTTCACCACATTTTGAATTCTTTGACCAATATTTCCAGTCCATTGTTCCGCAGCATTCCTCCTATTTGCGTGTCTTGTCATGAAGCTCATTCTCAGCTCCTCATGCAGGCTTAAGATGGGCATTTTCCTTGCATTCAGAATTCTTAAATTAAATGCCTCACACAAGTTATTGCAGAGTATGTCACACTTGATATGGGTCTTGAAGTGGGATCTGCTCCATTGTTGAGCAGGCCTTTTGCTCAACCAATCCGCAGCCTTGGCATTTTTTCCACGGATTACATCCATGTTCTTCTTAAACCAGGTCAAGGTGGTGCTTCTAGAAGTTGCCCAAAAAAGCTCCTTCAACTCACTGCCAATATATCCATCTCCTTTAAAATTGGCATATAAGTGTCTAGCACAATTTCTATGCTCAGAGTTTGGAAGTACGTCTTTGACAACATCTGAAAGTCCCTTATGCTTGTCACTGATGATGGTGTATGCAAAATCGTTCTCTATCTCCAAATCATCTCTCAACAGCTGCATAAACCAAGTCCAACTCTCTCTCGTCTCTTGCTCAACTATAGCATAAGAAATAGGGTACATCCCATTATTGGCGTCAATCCCTACTGCAGTCAACATAATTCCCTTCAATTTTGTTCTCAAATGAGTCCCATCTAAACCTATAAGTGGCCTACACCCCTCTTTGAAACCTTGCTTAAGTGCAGCATAACTCACATACATTGACTTGAACCTCCTTTTATCTCCTTCAGGTGGTGCACAAATCCATACAGTGTTCTTTGGATTAGCCTTTCTAATAACACCAGCCCAACTCTCCAACAAGTTGTATTGATCCTCCACCGTTCCATGAATTATCTTTTTTGCTACTTGTTTTGCCCTTTGGCAATGTTGGTAACCCACATCTAAGCCGAAATCTCTTTCAACTGCAGCATGTATTCCTTTCTTTGTCCAATCAGGGTCAGCTATGAAACTAGACATGTACCTCTTTGCAATGAATTTTGCATTGCAGTACCAAACTTTTTTTTTTCCTAGTACATTGCATGTATGCTCCATTACACATGTTCTGATGACCATAACAGATGACTCCTTTGACATTTTCGACGCCCATATCTTGAAAGGGCATTTCTCCTTAGAAGTCTTACAAATAGCATTCACTCTCTTTTTATCATTCGGATTGAATCTAAGCTGCTTCCTAGACCGAATAGCCAATACCTTTATTGCATCTTTGAATGCATCAGCATTTGGGAATGTCTTGCCAATTGAGAACTGAGGATCAACCAAATCAGTCTCCTTATTGAATTCTGGAAACTTAGTGTATCTCTTCTTCTTCCTCCTATATCTCTTTCCATCGTGCCTGACATGATCATCACTCCTAGAAGATTCTGAACAACTATGAAACTTCTCTGACTCTTCACTAGCACCATCAGAAATTTCACCATTATATCCCATCTCTGCCTTTTCTGCTTCATCAACAACCACCTCATCCACATTAGCTTTAAAAACTTCATCATCTTCAGACAAATCCAGCTCATAATCACTATCATTCAATTCCTCATACTCTGTATCATCACTAACATCTTGAAGCTCATCATCAACAAACTCAGCTTCATCAAAGGTAACCTCACCTCTAAACCTGGTGGCATACATTCTCTCTCCCTTTTTCTCAACGTGTTTTTTTTTCCTTCCAGCAATCCTCTTTTTCCTTTTAGAAGCAGAACTTGTACCCTCACATGCTGCTTGGTCTGGAACAATATCTCCAGCCCTTGCCCTTGTACCATTATTAACCACTTCATTAACCTCCTCAATGTCTTCTAAATCATCAATATGGTTACACTGGAATTCTGAATGGACAATCACATGCTTTGGTTTCAAACCCATGTCCTCCAAATCAACTTCACTTATATTTCTGTCACAAAGAGAAACTATGAAGATCCGTAGGACTGAATACCCGTTCTTTACAAACTTCAACATGCCTTGGACTTTGTCATCTGTGTCAATTGAGACATAACCTGAGACTCCAGGAGGCTTGAACCAATAAGTTATGGGAGGCTTTCTATATCCCAAATCCACGGCTATATGATTTAAACACACCCAAGAAAACTGATCCGGATCATTTTTGTCTACCCACACTACCTCACCACCCCTATAACTTCTAGTGCTTCTCAAACGATAGAACATTCCTCCATGATGCACTTCAATTGTGAAATTACCATCTACAATGTATCAAACATATAAATGAGCTAAAACAACATATGTGAATAGGACAAAATGATATATATAAATAAGAAACATGTGGGTTGATCGAATTTCACCTCTAAACTAATAACCAAATCCAGATGAAGCATTTTGAATAAAAAAATTACTCCAACCCTTAAATTCCAATATAAAATCCCTAATCCCATTTTCCTATACCTCAACCCTATTATTCAACGATATACTTGCATACCCATCATCTAAATCCAAAGGCAATTGTGATTAATTAAACACTATATTTTTATTAAAGAATCCCTAACTACTAATCCCAATTTGAACAGTAAGTCCTAGCTAATACGCCGTAGCATTGAGCACCCAACCACTAAATCTATCAAAGCCTCTTTCGAGTAAGTGAGCATAACGGGACCACAAACATACTCTGGGTATTTACTTACCTCTGTAGGTGGGTGACTCGCCATCAATACGAAAATACCTCCAGAAATTGGGTTGCTGTCTCACTTCGTCCATGACCGTAGTAAGAATCGGTCAATAAAGGCTTCTAAGCCTGATGACGTTCGCAGATATTCACTCTCTCTTATGTCTTTTGTTTTGACGATTATGAAAGAGGTAAAGTGAAAGACACAGCTTTGACAAGGAAGAAGCAAGACTGGAGTAGTAAGAGTGAAAAAGATGACCAAAAGGCTAGGTTTAAAAGCTTTTTATCTTTTAAGTGTGAAGAAAATGGCTAATGACAAAATTAGCCCTTTCGAATGAAGCACGTGACAATCACGTGTTGTTTTTAACGCCAGAAATAAACAGAGTGACCAACCCGATTTTCGAAGTAAAACATGGATGACTAATTTGATATTTGTCAAACATGAGTGACCATTCCGTCTCAACTGTCAAACATGAGTGACTAAACCAGCCATTTTCCCTATTTTCTGGCTCAATAATTAACATAGATGTTTGGTTGTCATGGTGGTTGGCTGCCAATATCCCTTCCCTAGGGTCTGCTGTAAGAATCGAACAGCACTAAGGGTTGTGAAAACATCAAATTGATGTTTTTTTTCACTTCTCCTTTCCTTTGTAAAAGTTGAAAAACTGATTTTCTTTGTTTTCAGAAATATCCAAACAAACATATTTTCATTTTCAAAAATGAAAATATGGGTATGAAACCCGAATGCCACCTAAGTGTTTTGGTTTTTTTTTTTTTTTGTTCAATATTGAGAAGAAACATATAGATCTTACATAATCAAGGTCAACAAGTTTTAAAAATATGTTAATTTTTGACTTATTTTTTTTATCCTTGATATACAATATATAAATATTAAATTTTATTGTTATTTATAAGAAAAAAGTGTGCACTATTAAATTCAAATTTCTGACTCCGCCACTTGGACCACAGTACTGATTGATGCATTGATATACAAGCATGTCAAGAGAAAGAGTTTGATTAAAATTATTAGCGTATATAGATGGCATGGTGAGATGACAATAACCATACCCAAAAACGATACAATATCACAACTGAAAGGAAAAAAAATCCCTTCATCTTCATCACTATTTAATTAATGAGTGCAGCAAAATTATCAAATAATCAGACTCAGTATATGATTATGAGCATGATTTCTATTTACGCACGTGAATTTCACTAATATAAACACTTGCAGTATATTTCATTTTTGTCATTTTTGACTGCTTCGTCAACATAATCGATGCTTAATTAGTCAGCTTAGCCGTCCATGCATTCTACTACTGTCCTAGAACCATAAAATCTAAGAGTTCCATCCAAAAAGAAAACGCAGTCTCCTTATCACATAAACAACAGGTGAATCAAACTAATATACAATTACAATTTGCTAATACCAAACAAAATTTAACTTAATTACATTAATCGACTTCTTAAACAAAGTTTTATAATACAAATGTATGAACTTTTGATCTTATGCTATGTCGACATGTCAGTTTGGTTGTTACATAGCACGACTATACACCATACGAAATTCTTACGGTACGATACATTAATGTATTGATACATTATTAAGAAGTAAACTAGGGATATATAGTTACATCTAAACCAATCTAATTTACTTAACATATATATATATATATATATATATATATATATATCAGTATCTATATGTACTGTAGACAAACTCATAACTATTTGAACATTGATAATGTGTGCTATAATACGTTGTTTAAATCTTGTTGTTGTTGGTAACTAAAGGATTACTCGTTCTATAATGGGTGCATTAACCATGTGTAGATAAGGAATTATATAATATGCTATATGGACACATGAATGCGTAGAATCTATGCAAATTAGACCGAGTTCCAGTGTTCTAAACCCTATTTTTCATGTATATATTGCTTGACTTTCTATACGAAACGTGTATCATAAAGTCATGTGCATATATGTTGAGTGTTGCTATCGGACCTCCTAATTTGCTTATTTTACCTCTCATACTCTCTACACCTCTAGCTATTTGATTTTTAAATACATACATTTGCTCATTACAGCTCCTCTTAAATACCCAAAATAACCTTAAATATATTAGTTATTTAAATTACAATAAATTACTTATTTTACCTTTATTAACTCACTAAATTTTTATTACTTGATTTTTTTTTTCTTTTTCCTTTTTTGCAAGCAAAGTTCTTTTGGTTTTCTAATCTATATATGTACTTTATATTATTTTTTTAATAGTTACTTGAGTTTTTTTGAAATTGAAAAAAATATATATTACATAATCTTGTTTATATATGAGTTCAACCAATATATTATATATTTATATAAAAAATGGACCTATTTCTATATACCATCGTACTACCACAACTTCTTATTCTGTCTGTATATGGCAGTGAAAGGGTATGTAACGGTCATTCTAGCTTGAGGTTAGAATAAGTTTATCTTGTTTTGATGATGCTCCAGAATGTGTTCTGGCTGTGTTATGATACAATTGTATTCGACTCGCTAGATTGAGTCATATTTTACTATATATAAAGTTCTTTCCTTGATTAAAAAAAAAATGATAGTTTTACTTAGGATACTTTTACTTATTATTGAATATATAGATGTCTAAAAATAGATAAAGAAATAAAATGTGCATGTAGTAAATTATAATTAAATGTGTATGTAGTAAAATTAGAAAATAGAATTAGATATGGAAAATAATAATACTGCTATCTATTATTTTATAGAATGACTAAATTCTGCTTACTACCCTGTACATTTGGGGTTTCATCAATTCAGTCCTTGAACTTCTAATTTAATGAAAAAAGTTCTCGTACTTTCCAATCTCATCAAATCGATCAATTTTGTTACCAATCCGTCAAATTGATGGGGTATTTTGGGAAGTTTCTCTGTGAGAATATCTCACAAGTTGATCTGTCAGATCTGCACTTGCCATGTTAGAAAGTTGACGGAAACACTTTGTTGACAGTAGCCACAGAGAGGCTACCCAGGCCCCCAGACCCGCAGCCAGAACTTCTGGACCCGGTCCAGGGCCCGGGAGCGTAGCATGGACACCTGGTCCCGCGCCCGGGCAGGACCGAGGATAGCAGCTCCCCCAAACAGGGGCCGAAACAGTCCAGCAATATGAGCAGAAGGGGGGCCAGTCCCACATCGAAGGGTGAGGCCAGCCCTCATGCCCGGCAGCCTATATATGAATCTCAACTACCCTCATTAATAGGTAATCAATACTTCAACTATTCATTCCCGCTTAAGTTACCAGTTTATTCCAACTATACTGACTTCGGCATCGGAGCGGAATAGACCGGCCCCGCCCGGTATTCCCTTAGTTAGCAGGGTTTGCAGGCAGGAATCACACCAAGATCCACCGGTATCTATGAGTCTACGGATTCAGACAGAAATAATTGATGCCATCTGTGGGAAGCTGCGTGGGTATCTCGATCTAGGTTAAGATGTATGTTCATTGTAGTGGACTATTTGTCCTCATACAACGGCATAATCGTCAGGCCGGGGTTGTGGAGGCTGAAGACATTTATAGCTGGCCACATGTTGATGATAAAAATATCGTCTCCCACCGGGTTCATCACCATTCGCGGAGACCAACAGGTCGCCCGAAGGTACTACGCCGAGGCCGTTACTTGCGGTAAAAGGCAAGCCGAGGTCTTTGCGGCAGCCTAGCAGGCACTGTCACCGGATCCCAGCATCGACTCCCGGGACGACACCAATTCCGACGAGGAGTAGCCAAAGCGTCCTTCAGCGGTGGAGAGAACTGAAGAAATTTCCATCTCAGAGCTCCACCCGGGGCGAACAGTTGTAATAGGAACAAAACTGTCACAGGATGTCAGGAAAGATCTCATCACTTTCCTCCAAAAGAACAGTTCGGTGTTCGTTTGGTCCTATGAAGACATGTCTGGCATATCTCCGGAAATAGTAACACACGAATTAAACATCCTGCCCGGTAGTATCCCAGTGCAGCAGAATAGGAGATCCTTCAACCCGGCAAAGTATGAGGCGATCAGGGAGGAGGTGCAAAAATTGAGGGGAATAGACTTCATTCGTGAGGTCCAGTATCCCCGATGGCTCGCCAACTTAGTTATGGTTCCGAAGAAGGAAACCGACCAGTGGCGCATGTGCATAGACTTCACAAACCTCAATCGGGCATGCCCGAAGGACAACTTCCCACTCCCTCGAATAGACCAGCTGGTAGACTCAACCTCCGGGTTTAAGCTGCTAAGCTTCATGGATGCTTACGCCGGATACAACCAGATACGAATGAGTCCGACCGATGAATAGCACACTTCATTCACGACCGACCGGGGTCTATACTACTACAAAAGGATGCCTTACGGGTTGAAGAACGCCGGCGCCACGTACCAACGGGTAGTTAACCGCATGTTGGAACATGAGATGGGCAAAATGGTGGAAGTCTACGTGGATGACATGTTGGTCAAAAGTTTAACCGCCAGTGCCCACATACGAGACTTGGCAGTGGTGATCGGTAAGATGCTAATGTATGGGATGCGCCTGAACCCAAAGAAGTGTATATTTGAGATTTCGGAAGGGTTGTTCCTAGGTCATGTCATTAGCCAGCGGGGGATCGAAGTTAACCCACTCAAGGTCCAGGCGATCTTAGAAATGGAGACCCCGGAGGAACGGAACCAAGTCCAGACCCTCACCGGCCGGTTAGCTGCGTTAGCCAGATTCATCTCCCGCCTCATTGATAAATGCAGCTCGTTCTTCAAACTGCTCAAAGCCTAACAGTTCAAGAAGATCCATTGGGCCGCGGAGCACGAGGCGGCATTTCAATCTATCAAGGCATATCTGTCAGCGGTTCCGCTTTTATCCAAGCCAGTACCAGGAGAAATGTTGTATCTCTACATAGTTGCGTCGGACACGGCTGTAAGTGCAGCTCTCATCAGGAAGGAAGATACGTTGGAACTCCCGGTGTATTAGCCGATACCCGGACATCGAAAAGCTAGCTCTGGCACTGATCGTTACTACCAGGAAGCTCTGGCACTACTTCCAATCCCACTCCATCACTTTATACACCAATCACCCTTTAAGGCAGATCCTACAAAAACCTGAAACCAGCGGCAGGCTGGTCTACTGGGTGGTGGAATTAGGTGAGTTCGATATAACGTATACCCCCCGGACGGCCATCAAAGGACAGGCCGTGACAGATTTCATATGTGAACTCATAGGCTGCCTAGGATCACTCCGGGCCACGCCACCCACCAAGAACTCCTATAACACAGGGCACGTTTCTCGTTGGTACTGGGTGACCTATTCAAACTGTTCAAGGCACTCACCGACTACTGTGGCTACCGCTCTTAACTTGGGGGACTCGGTCATCCCATTCACTATATTCACCGGGTTATCCCGGAACATAGTATGGCGGATTTCAACGTCACATCATCCCATTCGCTATATTCACCGGGTTTTTCCGGAACATAGCATGGCAGATTTCAACGCCACATTATCATCTCATGTACTACATCTTGCACCCATATGCAACTGTCAGTATCAACATCATAACCATGCACTCATCATATTATGCATCATCATAACAGGTTTATTCGAACGCCCGACCAAACCCAATCTTAAACGCGGACTTGGGGGCTAGGGCACCGGTGGGTAAGTGCTCTAGCGGGTCTGCGGGTCTATAAAGGAAGACATATTTAAGTCCCCATTCAAGATGGCACTTGACCGAGAACTTGGGGGACTTGTTGACAGTAGCCATAGAGAGGCTACCCAGGCCCCCAGACCCGCAGCCAGGACTCCTAGACCCGGCCGGGAGCGTAGCATGGACACCTGGTTTCGCGCCTAGGGCAGGTCTTACTTGTGGCCGGGGCCCGGGAACCGGGGATAGCAGCTCCCCAAACAGGGGCCGAAATAGTCCAGCAATATGAGCAGAAGGGGGGTCAGTCCCACATCGAAGGGTGAGACTAGCCCTCATGCCCGACAACCTATATATGAGTCCCAACTACCCTCATTAATAGGTAATCAATACTTCAACTATTCATTCCCGCTTAAGTTACCAGTTTATTCTAACTATACTGACTTAGGCATTGGAGCGGAATAGACCAGCTCCGCCCGGTATTCCCTTAGTTAGCAGGATTTGCAGGCAGGAATCACATCAAGATCCACTGGTATCTCTGAGTCTACATATTCAGACAGAAACACACTTGACGGAAACACTTGACAGATTGGTAATAGATTAGATCGATTTGATGAGATTGGAAAGTACGAGAACTTTTTTTTATTAAATTAGAAGTTTGAGGACTGAATTGATGAAACCCCAAAAATACAGGATAGTAAGGAGAATTTAGTCCTTTATAGAATTAGAAAGTTTATAGAAAATAAATATAATATATTTTTAAATATAATTATTGCCCTTAATAGTCATTGTATAAAAGGACATATAGGTAATATAATAATTGAAAACACAAAGAGATCAAGTGAGCAAATATAGAGGTCCCAATAACAACACTAAACAATAAACATGAAGAAGAAGCAGTGGATATGATGTACGTTATAAGTCAAAACAAGAAGAGGACCATTTATGGCATTTAGGACCATTTGAGTCCCCCTCTTATTTCATCCAACAACACTATCTAGAGCTTATTAATTTGTAAAATGATTATGAGAGACACACACACACTTAGCGGATACTTAAATTATAACTTCAAAATGTAATCTAAATATAGAACATGTACTCTTTCACTCTTTATACGCACATATAAAGTGGGGAAAAGATGATAAATTGTTCATGTCGTTAAGACTTCAGATTTTGGGGCTTGAATGTTATGTAGCATTTTTATTTAACCCAGACACACTTTTTTCGATTGGCTAAGTCATATTATATCACCCTCTTTTATACCCAAAATATTACAAACGGTATGAGTACAAGATTAGAGCCATACCGTTCAAAGTTATTAAAATCATATAATTTATTTAATTATCTCAAGCTGATTTATCCAAAAATTTTGATAATCAACTACGTAATCCATTATTAGTTAGGGTAAGAATATGATATGTCTGGGATTAACTATTATATATCACAACTTTTAGGACTCGATCACTCGCTTGAAAACTTATGTGGTAATTAGAGATAATTTACTATTATATACTACTTTGAGGACCAACATTACTGTTTGGTTGATTCATTTTGACACTTTGAATTAATCATTTTAACCCATTTCATATTAATGTACCATATGTTAGCTTTTTCTTTCTTTTTAGATTAGTTTTTTTTTTTTAAAATTAATTTCCGTGGACATGATGATGTGCAGTTTGTTTGAGCAAGTGATATACGCCCTTTGCTTCTCTCATAAGAATACCAAGAGATCATAAAGTGAGAAGCTTCTTCCTTTGGCAACTGCGCCGTAACAAACCTGTCTCTGCAGAAACCCCAAAATGGGGAGATGCCTGCATACGCACGCGCTCACGCACTTCCAAATCTGCGTTTGGTGCTTACATTCACCCAACTCCAACCGCCCCTACCCCGACGCTGCGCCTTCCTGTGTGCTGCATGCGGCGGTGTCTGCGTCCACATTGCACGCGCCGACGCGTCTTCAGCTTTCAATTGGGACTTTTTTGTCAGACCACTGGGCTACATGGGGCTGCCGAAACGTGGATCTTGGGCTGTCAACGTCACCCCGGGCCCGCAATTTAATAAGGGCTGCAACAGATCCAGGTTCTGACGTCATGGGTAACAAGATCGGGGGCATTTCACTGTTACAAGGGAGAAACGTGGCTTCTCCTTTATTTTTATTTCTTTTTTTGTATAAAAAGTTGGAAACTATAGATACTTCCATATCCTTTTGTGGATAATGATCCTAGCTGGATATGTCTCCGTTATCATTTTCTTCCAATAAATAATAATTTTATACTTCTAAAAAAATTAAATTAAAAAACTCTTCTAAGCCTGGTTTCTACTTTTAGTTCTTGTATGAAATAATAAATAAGTAATCAAATGAATAAAATTAATAAACACGAATGGATATCAAAATTTTAAACTTTATTATGAGATATTAAATTTACTTTCTCACTGTGATTCACACTCTCAAAAATATCTCACACATTATTTTTGTGGTCAAAATTTTAAACAAAACAAACAAAATGTAATTTAATAAAACGCAAACACGTAATTTCTAATTTTATTTATACTCGGAGATAAAATCATATACTTTGAGCTAGTATTGTAGAAAAAAAAATAGAAGCCGACCAACAAATTATCTCTTCAAACTGTGAGTGTAAACTAAGATATGAAATTATTAATTGAATAGCGTGTGCATTTACATTGATTAAAATAAGAATCCATCATCTAACCTTTTGATTTATATGATAGATTGCGTTGTTAACTGAGGCCGATTCCATCTACATATTTTAATTTGCATTGATTTGATTAATAAGAAACGTTAATCGTGTCTTAATCTATGTGTTAGAGGAAACAAGATGCGATTTGGGAATGCGACTTGGAGTTGAAATCGGGTAATTGGGTCTTTAATCCCAAACTCACCAAAAATGGAAAAACCGAGACAGGTGGGTGGTCACCCAATGGTTGATAGAAAGCAATAAGGCCAACACTGCAAAGGAAAGTGATGGAGGCTTTTCGCTTAGAATGGGTAGATAATGCAACAACCATGAGTAATGAAGAACCAAACCAAATCCGCCTATTGGAAAAAATGAATAAGGAAGAAGTTCACTTGCATTTGGTATCCCTCTAGGTCTTTCTAATTCAGTAAAACAGAAACTTATTGTTTGATCTCCATCATCGATGTTTCTGAGAATCCTTGAATAAAAATGAGAAATCGAAGTCTCTAGAGATCGATAATCAAACTTTGTATTTGAGCCGTAAAAGCGGTTACGATATCACGTAAATAATGATTGAATAAAAATAATCATATGTATGACCACCTAAGTGATGGTAGGAAATCAAGCCCATCTTAACTTAGTAGTGTGTTAAAACCTTTAGAGAAGAAACGTGCGGGAGGCTCTAATTTTAGCATAAGCACTCCCTAACAATACATGATAGTGGAGATCAAAGATTTTTGCAATAACAATTGGATGTGACGTTGAATGCTTAAAAAAACTACACAATAGAAAATATTACTAGTTATTAGATAGTATGACATTATTTCTATGCTCTCACGTAATACATGAGTGAGACTTTGGAATGACCTTTTGAAGGTATTAATAGTATTTTTATGTGTATTACCTATCAACGATATGTCAAAGATGAATTTTTATGTAATATTTTCATATACTATGTCTCTTCGTTAGATTAAATAGATGAGCTTTCGTGTAGTTATTAATGCCGTTGAGTTTATAATTGTATAAAATAAAATAAAAAGAACAGTAAAGTGTCATGTGGTAATTAGTAAAACGATAACTAATTTCAGTAAAAGGAATATTCATTCTTGATTTCTTTTTCTCACCAAACCCACTTTCTCTCTCCTTCTCTCCATAAGTACTCTGACAGGACTTGCAGAGGGGCTTCAGTTTCACATTCACATTCACTGTCCAACCCCAACCCAACAAAGCAGAGCGTCTTTTAAAATCTCAGATCAAACAAGACTCCCCCATCCCCCATAACCACCCAGCTCAGCAACTTTGCAAATAAACAAAACCCATCAAAGAGAGGAAAGGGTTTGGCAGGCAGGAGAAAAATGTGGTTAGTTTATGTGTGTGACGAGGAAGAGAAGGAATTGGGAAGGCAACAAGCTCCAGGGTCATGCCCTCACTGCGGAGGCAAAGTAGAAGCTGTTGATGTTGAGGCGCAGTGGAAGTTTTGCTTTCTCCCCATGTGTTTCAAGATCAAGAGGAAGTACTTCTGTTCTCTCTGCTCCAGGCGCTTGGTCTTGTACTACTAGCTCAAACCCTTAAGCACCCAGCTCAGATTAAGACCCTGGAGAAATTTAGGCTCTCTCTCTCTCTCTCTCTCTCTCTCTCTCTCTCTCTCTGTGTTTCTGATGTGATTCTGGTTTTGGGTACAATGAGATTCAGGAATTCTTAGCTAGCTAGCTAGGAGATTTGGGTTTGTACAGAAAGATGGTTAGATTTGAATGCCATTGACTGGTTAGTAGCGATGTTCAATTTGGGTCTTTGTACTCATTTTTTAAAGATAATTATGACATGTAAGCTTGTTCTAAGTCCTGTTTAGAGGGGATGATTAGTACTTCATTTATTCATTTTCCTTCTTAATCCTTGTATTATTATGAAAAATCTGCTTTAGATATTTGGTTTAGCCCAGAAGACTTGTTTTCTCCTCTAAGTTTCTAACTTTTTTCTAGTAGTTTAAGTTTCTTGTGTTCTTTTGATAGTTTGATCTGAATGAAACTATTGCATTGGATGTAACTAATGACCCATATTCTGAAGGGGAATTTAAGTCCCCACTGCATTCAAAAGAAAAAGACACTTGGTTCATCAGTTCATTATCCACCAACTCTTTTTTTCCTCGATATTTCATTATGGAAATCTCTAGACTTATGATTTCCATACCTACAGGCTACAACTACAAGTTTCTGGATTCTTCTTTTCTTTTATATTTAATTTTTAATTTTTATATTTTGTGAGAAAGAAAATGTGGAATAGATGCAGTTTGTTTTTACTTGATAATTTCATACCTGTTCTCAGAGTCAGACTAAAATTACTAATCAGATTACACCGACATTGGGGGGTGTTCGAAAGATCCACTAAGAATCAACGAGTTACTTTAGCTAGCTAATTTGTTATTAACAAATTGAGAATCTGAGATCAAACTAGTGTAGGCTGTAGCTGAAAATACAAGCACATAACCAAAGGAATGATGCCTTGAATCTTTTGATTCTTCAACACGACGACTATAGAGTTTGCCTACAATTGTTGAATGAACCATCAACTATTTTTCAAAATGATCAAATTATAAGGTTCTGGCTAGAAAATATGTAGAGATTGACTACTGAGGAGGCAACGTTGACCATACCAAGCACGGACGTCTCAGCCGAATGTTAAGTAAGTAGAGCATGTAACGAGTTTAGAATTAAGGACACATATGTTATTATACATCTCTAACTCTATCTAGTCTTTTATATTTTTATGTAACCTCCCATTTTCCCTCAATGAAAATAGCAACAACGTAGCCTCCAAATTGTTCTTGCTCTTTTTTATTTGCTCGCTCCACATGATAGTATCTTCCCAGTTTAATTACCCTAGTCATTTCCATTTGTTACTTAGTTAATTCTTTCCTTTTACTAAAGAGTAAAGAACTAAAGACAGGTAGCCATTCAAACTAACTGATTCGTATATTTACTCTCCCTCAACCTCCATTATTATTTTTAAAAGATAAGTGGGGATC
The DNA here is from genome assembly GCA_963682095.1 of Potentilla sterilis. Classification (NCBI taxonomy): domain Eukaryota; kingdom Viridiplantae; phylum Streptophyta; class Magnoliopsida; order Rosales; family Rosaceae; genus Potentilla; species Potentilla sterilis. The sequence goes on from OY821758.1 coordinate 46,934,480, forward strand.
ATGATCACATCCCTCCAAGGTTGCTCAAAAACCGACTCTGTCTGAGAGCTGCTGGCATGCAAACACAGCAGAGAGGTGAGGTCACTGATCGGAGGTGGTATCCTTCCAAATCAATGCACATTATGCACTGAGAGAAGAGGTTAGATTTACCAGAAGTACAGTTAAACCCTGTCGTTTGTTTGCGTAACTGGATGGATGAAATCACTCTGTTTTTTTATTCCTAGCTCTCTGCCACTAGTAACGATCAGTCTTCACCAAACTGATAGCAAATTTTCATTCATGTGGAGAGAGAAAATTACCATAGTCATTTCCAATTGTCAGTGAGGCCGACCCTAATTAATCACAGTTCGTAGGACCTCAATATAATGTGACAAGTTTTTTTTGGATACAAAAATAATGTGAGAAGTTGTTATCAAGGCAGTGGGGGAGTCTCAAATACATGAATAATTTTTTTTTTCTCTATATAGCTTATACTATTTGTGAATTTTTATTAGGTTAAATTCTTGTTACTCCTGATCCTTTGTTTCATAAAACAGTTATGCCCCTCACCTTTCAAATTTTTGAATCAGTAGTCAATAATATATTACTCATTAAACAGTACAAGGAATAAAATCCCCAATAGGGACGACAATAAGAATTACTCCCTATGACAATTAAGAATGTAGCTGCACCTAAGAATTCAACCATCAAAAGTACATCCACATTCTGAAGATCGTTTATAGCACATTTATTTTCACAGACTCAAATCACTCATGGAGAAATTGGAATAAAGGGTAACAACACATGAGGTGAGTCTGTCCTTGATCCAAAATTAGATATGACGATGGATCATAAAGATCCGATCCATCCAGGCCCACATCAGAGTGTGAACCCAAGTCGAGAGACTCTCAAGTACAAGGAGAAAGAACCAGGCCACTAACTCAAGCCCAAAGCTGACTGACCCAGGCCCAAGTCCGACAATCCCATCCAAGGTCAACCCTAGGAGGCAGTCCAATTGCTCCAAAATTATTGTCGTCGTCGACGGAAAAACCATTCGCTCACCAGTCGACCATCACCGCCGTCCACATCGACCTCTGACAAGAAAGCCGTTGCCGAACGCATTGAGACCCGCCTGTTCGCGTCGGTTTTGACACCTGTCGAACTATCAACACGTGGGGGTGGCGGACGTAAGTTTCAGTCCTGGTGCGAGCGTGCCAGTACCTTTGGGTTAGGTACAACCTTGGTGGCGGACGACGTCTGGCGAATGAATCAACCTTGGCGAGCGGATGACTCTGGCGAACGTGTTCGTCTGCTCCCTGCTACCTGACTTCTTGATCAAACAACTGTACGCGGGCGTTGACAAACCGGCGTAAGGGCTCGAACAAGACCTAAGTAAACAATTACTAGGATTTTTCCTCAACCTTTCGGTAGATTGAGATATCTTACTTCGATCCTGGGATGCAAAGCAGAGCTCAGTATCAAGACCGCGGATGGCGTTCGTCCAACCTTTTAGCAGATTGGGAAAGACTGTTACCGGGGTAACGACTCGATTTGTCACAAGGCGTGACGACTGACACTGGGTGCTTCAGCGAATGCGGACACGACGCAAGTTTGCAACTCTGATCGGTGCGAGTAGGCGACTTCGATTGGTGCAGGTGTGCTGGGACGTGCGGATGCTGGAAGCGATAGGTCTTAGCGATGCTTCGACACGAATGCAAGACACTTTCGACAATGGCAGCAAGCGAGGTTGCGGCAAGGTTGGAAGAGTGGTCGTTTGCGGTTGGTGGAAGGCAGTTCGCGTAAGATTGCTCCGGAGAGGCTTGCAAGATTTGCAGGGCAAAAGCTTGTAGTTGTATGGTTGAGAACCCTTTTTACGTTGTCCTAGAGTTCTTTATATAGTGATCTCAAAACCCCAAATACATATGTAACAAGCATATGGATTCTGATATCGAATAGGATTGTATTACCTTAAATCAATTCCAAATCAGACTCGAAGAAGGACTCCAAAGCTTTTCCCAGATAGAAACTGATTTAAATGAAATTGGATTACCCGCCAATGGATAACCCTACGGGCCTCGGCCCAAAGTCCTGGCCAAATGTTAATTTAGGCCCAAACATTGCCCCCCAGCCTTCGAAGTTAAAAGCCCATTATAATCGAAGAAGGCTGAGAAAGCCCACTCGGACTTGTTTAAAAATCTGACGAATACGTCGTTCCCTCTAACCGATGCAACTTTACCAAATTGAGCTCAGGCGACTGTTCAATAAACCCTAAATCGCTTCAGATCATACCGATTCAGAAATCTAGAGACCCCTTTTCAGATTCTATAAAGCCACAATCCGAGAACGTGAAAACCACTCTAAAATCTCAAATCAATCATCATGGCTTTAGAGATCAAGCACTCAGAAGCGCTTTACGGCAAAGAAAGAATTCAGAAAGCCATCACCGAAATCGGAAGCCCCTACTGCACTTCAATAATCTCCCCGGATGACTACAATCATGCCGGACTAGGCCCGAAGCAAAGAGAAGTCACCCTCCAAGGCCTGTCCTCATTTGTGGATCACTGCCGTCCGCCTCCAATAGCCTTTCGCGATCAAGATGTCACGCTTCAAAAATGCTCAAGCCACTTCGAAACCCCCGTCACTACTGGCTGCTGGCCTTTACCCACCTCAGAAATGATAAAGTGGTACAAAGCTAGAGAGCAACTGGATGCCTTGAGATGGCGTCGTGCTGGAATAACAGAAGTCTTGGAGCTCTGTTTCAACCTAAACCAGAAAGGCGGTAATCGATGCGTCTTCTTGCCCCTAGTAAGTTTCTGGAATTCATCCTCCAACACTTTTGATTTTCGCTTTGGGCAAGCTAGTGTCACCCTCCTAGACCTATACGCTGGGCTAGGATTTCCTTTGAGTACCAAACCCTTTGACGCGGACAATTACACACATGACCGGTTTCCTCCCACCATCATCAACCACACCGGCAATTTCAGCTACCACGCCTGGATGAGAGAATTCAGCCAGATGGACGACGATATCGGAGGAATCGCCTTCCTGGACTTTTGGCTCAACAAGTTCATCTTCTGCTCAACTGCCTCCAAGATGTCAAAAACTTATAAAAGGATGGCGGAAATCCTATACGCCTATGAAGAAATTGGCCTCGCACAGATAGTTCTTGCACACCTATATCGGGGACTTCACACCCTAACCATGAACCCTTTCAACCTCACAGTTCCCGGACCGCTTTGGACTCTGGATATCTGGGCGAACATGTATTTTCCGGGACTCGCCTCAGAGCCCAGAAATGTTGGTGAAAACAGAATCATAGGCGCAACATATGTTGGCCAAGAACCAATGTACGGGCAAGGCTATGCAGCATGCTTCGACATTATATATCAGACGGATGCGCCAGGCTTCTATTCAGAAGCTCAGATGCTGCTCACTCGCCAGCACCCTCATGCTCTAAAGACCGGCTTCCTCCCTTCTGCAGATCAAAGTAATGCAGGAAGAAGCCTCTTTCTACAATGCATATCAATGGCGGACCTCCCACTTTTCAAGTCAAGCAGAGGCGGCCAGGGCTCAGAAGTGTATGCCCCTCATCTTTTCGCTCGCCAATTCGGCTTTACACAGCATGCCCCCTATCCACCAATCCAAAGCTGCAACATCTTCTCAGCCTGGCGACCAAGCAAGAGCACGCCTGCGACTCCCAACGTTCCATGCTCTTCTTGCCTGCGTCCAGCAACTCTTCCCGCTCCAGAAGAATGCTTAGAGCTGGTAATCTCCCAGGAAGCCACTGCTGACTATGACACTTGGTGGCAAGGAATTCGCGGGAATGATTTTCAGAAGGAGGGGTCCCTTTACTATTTTGAAAAGGTATTCAGAAGACATCGCAATTGCCTTACTGACTACGACCAAATAGTGCTCGACGGGGGCCCTTTGCACCCCGAATTACCAGTTGAAGAGACTCAGGTGATCATTCGCTAAACGATAACTTACCCTGACTATAGATAAGTTTTTAGAAAAAACCACTAACTGATTCTTATGCTACAGGTTTCAAAGAAAGAGCTCCCTGCCGAAAAGAAAAAGAAAGCTCCTATAACCCCTCCAACCGCGACCAGATCCAAGAAAAGAGTAAAATCTCCCCCTCCAGTGGTCGAAGAAGAAGAAAACGAGGAAGACAATATGCCAGTAAGTCATTATTAACCCGCCAGAATATCTACCATCCGCCAACTATTCTTTTTAGACCAAATTATAAACCTGACGTAGTTGGCGAATTTCCTTCCACAGGGGCTATGCTTAAGACGGAGTGTAAGACCAGCCTCCAGCACCACTCCCGCCATGCCAAGACCAATCGAGATCTCCTCTGGTGAGTCCTCCAGCTCCACTAGTTCACCTTCGGGTAGTCCCGAGCCTGGACTTAGAGTACCAGAAACTTGGGATGAAATTTCATCCGCCTGGCGAGAATATGGAATTCGTCTTGACCAAAGTAGGAAAAAATTCCCTATTGATGCCACTCCACTAAACTGGCTTCCTGCTGAAACAGGTACCATCCACACCCTTCTGGCCGCTGCTCCAACCTCAACTCCCAATAATCCACTGACCAGTCCAACCCTCTCCACAGAGAAAGCTATGGAGGGAACCTCATCCGCCAGCGCTTCAACAGCCCCAGCAATCGCAGCGAGAGCATCAAGGGTAACACAACCGGATCCACTCCCTGGACCAAAAGCGATTGGGGTACCGGCAGAAGAGTATCTGGAAGCAAACCCAGATGTGGTGATAGATGCAAGCCTCTACCAAGACGTGCCCCTAGCCTCACCCCAAGGTGAACCTGTGGAGCCCAGCATCCCAATAGTGGGAACTTCGGCGGATACCCTTTCTGGCTTGGAGGTACCCCTAAAACAACCCTTAGTGAATTCAGTTTTAGATTGTTAAGATATTAATTCTCCTTACACCTGTGTTCTTCTCAGGTGACAGATATTCCTAGCCAGCCTAGGAGTACTGAGAGCGTTGGCGAACGGAGCCTGGTCCTGTTCTGCCCCCAGTCGAATATCCAAGACAAGGATCCTTCTGCATCCAGTTCTCCTCAAACCAACACTCCTGGCTTCCAGGTCATCCCACCACTTGGCGATGATCCGTTACTGCAACCGCCAACTCCTCAGCAAGATGCAGCAGAACTGCAAGAAGCTCGGGACCTTTTCAGCAGAATCTTCCAAGAGGATCTTATGGATGCGAGAGTTCGCGAAAAGATCCACAGCGCGTTGCAGACCGTGAAGAACCGAGCTCAAATTCTGCCCGCCACAGCTCAAACAAGGATAAAGGAAATTCTGGACATCTTTCCCGATCTCCTTGCGACTTTCCAGAACAAGGCGAATGAGATCCCCAAACAGGAAGCCATTGCCCAGGAAAAAAACTTTAATTCTGTCTAAGGCCGTGAACTCCTATTCCTCACTGATGCTCTCTGTGGAACAAGAAGATGGAGCAGAAATCAAGCGTCTGGAACGAGAAAAGGAGCAGATTGAGCAGAAGATAGCTCAAATATATGCCAGGCAGCAAAGTCGTCTCGATGCCGCAGCTGGACAGAGGACTCAACTCGCCAAGTTTAAGAGCGAGGCAGAGAGGAGTCAAAAAGATACATCAAACTTAAAAGCTGAATTCCAAAACTCGAAGGCGAAACTTGCCAGACTAGGCTTTGAACTGTTTGAATTTTCATCTATGCCCCCATAGTAAATTGGGCTTCCCTTAATGTATCCATTTGTTGATAATATTGGATAAGTGTTCCTCAACCAACCCACACGCGAGGCCCAGACCTATCTGGCCCGTTTTGCATAGCCTTAATTAGTCCTTATCAAGAACTGTCAATTTTCCAGGATACGGTCAACAATCAAACTGGCATTTAAAACTTGTGATTCCCCGTGCTACAGACGGTTGAGGACCATAAAAACCTTCATTATTTTGATAAGACCGATGATATGAAACCCTAATCCGTCCCAGCCGTTGGATTTCACACGCTATTCGCTATAAAACGAAGCCCTTAGTATCGAAACTAAGATCATCTCTTTTATGTTCAGTATGTCTATCTCATTCTCCAGTTTCTCTACCAAGCCTCTATGGCTTCCTGAGTCTTTTCCTCCAGATCCTATGGAGATGTTTGTCAAAACACCTTGAGTCGCATAGTCTGGTATTAAATCTGTTCTAAGTCGCATAGTCCAGTATTATGTCCCCCTGGAGAACATGGAATACAGATAGAATCTCCAAAAGAAGGAGCTCTTCTATTGTTCTCCGGGGTATAATAGCTGCTGGTGACTTAGAATCCATCCGCCACCATGACGGTCACTTTCCTTCTGTGATCTTTCAGAACCCTGTGAGTGACCAGAGGTGATCGGCGGTTGGCATCCACATCCTCATCCCTTCGCTCTTCTCTCAACCTTCAAGGCCTTCCCTTTGAGGTAAGGTTCCAAACAAAGGTAATGGTGAATGAAGAAACTTACGGGATGGTGAAAGCGATGAGGATTGGAGCAGGAGATCGGAGGAGGAACGATACACGTCCACCCCAAAAGAATCTGTGAAACAGATCCTCTTCTCTCTTTCGTTCAAGAAATTTAGAAGTATAGGATTTTATGTAATTTTGTACTTGTAAAGCTCTTGACCGCAAAGTCATTCTTGAAATAGAATCAATAAAATTTATATCATATTAACCTTGTCGAAAAACAAAAAATTTGCTGTTTTCCGTGTTGAATGAACAAAAATTGTTGAAAACGAAATTTGTTGAAAACTATAAGCATTGATTCTCAACCTAACTAAGTAAACGAACCTTAAACAGATTCATAACAAAAGAAATCTGACTACAAACTAATGAACCTTGAACAGATTCATAAATTGTGTAAATATCATTGGCGAACTACACCACTAACGGACTGAATCGCCAAATCTTCTATGAAGAGTATCCCTTGTATTACCCCCTTAGTAACCTTGGGTTGAGGCGAAGTATGCCGCCAAAGCCAAGGGGACTAAGGCAGAGTGTTGATGTATTGATAGGAGGTCTTCAAGTTGAAGTTTGCCCCCCGGTCTCGACCGTAGCGAGTGGTTCTTCATATTCCCAAACGCTGGGGAAGTACTTCTTAAGGTGGCGCCCATTAATAGGGTTACGATGGACCTCACCTTCCAAATATCTAAGTTGATAAGCACCTTTGCCAATAATCCGATCAATGACAAAGGGGCCCTCCCATTTGGGAGACCATTTACCACGTCCAGTATCTCGTTCGCCAAAGGGAAGCACGACCTTCCAGACCAGATCGCCTTCACCATAAGACTTACCCTTAGTTCTTTTGTCGTAAGCTCTGGCGACCTTTTTCTTCTCCAAGACTATGTTCTGTAAAGCGTCTAGTCCCTGCTCGTCGAGATCTTCATGTTCCTGGAACATCGCCTGAACGTAATCATCTCCGATTAATTGATGCTGCTCGCGAACTCGGAGAGAGCGAACATTGATTTCCAAAGGAAGAACAGCATCATGGCCAAACATCAAGGCATAAGGAGTAGTGCCAGTAGGAGTTCGTTTGGACGTACGATACGCCCAAAGAGTATTGTCTAGCTCCGTGTGCCAAGTCCGAGGATTATCCGCCAGCATCTTTTTGATGATAGAAATAATCACCTTATTGCTAGCTTCAGCTTGACCGTTCGATTGAGCGTAGTACGGTGAAGAGTGCAAAAACTGAATGCCATAATCTTGAATGAACGTCTGCGTACTCTCTGCCATGAACGCTGCCCCCCTGTCCGCCACAATACATTCAGGAATGCCATAACGGCAAATGATGTTCTGAAATATAAAGCGAATAACTGTTGCTGCGTCACAATTTCGAACAGGGATGGCCTCTACCCATTTGGTGAAGAAGTCTGTGCCAATCAGCAAGTACTTATATTGGAGAGAAGAATTCGGATGGATTTCTCCAACAAAGTCAAGTGCCCAACCCCTAGCTGGCCAAGGTTTGATGATAGGCTGCATTGGGATATTAGGAATCCGTTGAACCGGTCCATGAATCTAGCAATCAACACAGCCTTGGGCAAAGCTGATGCAGTCTTTAAGGATAGATGGCCAAAAATAACCATAACGGCGGATCAGCCACCTCATCTTTGATCCACTTTGGTGCGAACCACATACTCCCAGATGGACTTCGCGCATTAGCCTCTTGGCTTCTACGCCAATGACGCATCTGAGGTCTACACCTTCCTCGCCCCGGCGAAGCAACTCATCACCCTTAAGTAAGTAATTCGTAGCTAAATACCTGGTTCGCCGTTCGGATGGGGCAGAAGGATCTTGTAAATATGTAATGATCGGTTGCCGCCAATCAACATTAAGAGTGTCGAGGGTAGCAACCAACCAATCGCCTCGCTGTTCCCTTCGTGCAGCAAAAGATGGTAGCGTCCTGCGTTCAACTTTCAAGATGCGTTCCTTGACGCCGTTGGCAAGAGTAATGCCAGTGGCGAGTTGTGCTAACTCGTTGGCTGCGAAGTTCTTTTCACGAGGGACGTAATCGAGCACCACATCCGCAAATTGATCCAATAACTCTAATGCTCGTTCCCAATAATGTATTAGGTGATAAGAGACGCATTTATAGTCACCTAACAGCTGCTTGATGATTAGGAGAGAATCACCATATACTTCGATCTCTTTAGCATCCATATCCAGTAATAATTCCAGACCAATAATAAGGGCCACATACTCAGCCTGGTTGTTTGTGCAAGTCCACTCCAACTGAAAAGAATAAGAATGACTTATCCCTGATGGACTCTGGATGCAAATTCCTGCACCCGCTAAAGAGTGTGTGCTACTTCCATCAAAGTACAAGATCCATGGTACCGTGCCGACCATGTTGACGAAAGGGATAGGATCTTCAACCGATTCGTCTAAAGGATGATGAAGTAAGAAGTCAGTGACTGCTTGACCCGTCATCGCTTTGAGCGGTGCGTACTGCAATGAAAACTCAGAGAGAGCCAAGACCCACTTGCCAATCCTACCACGTAAGATAGGTCGAGTAAGCATGTACTTGACCAAGTCCGTTTGAGCTACTACGATGGTGGTAAAGGAAAGCATGTAGTGACGAAGCTTGGTCGCTGCAAAAAACAACGCCAAACAGAGGCGCTCAATAGGAGAGTACCTTGTCTCTACATCTAAAAGGGTTCTACTGAGATAAGAAACCGCGTATTCGACTTTCTTACCCTCTGTCGTAGTTTCATCCTGAGCCAAAAGCCCGGCAACAGAATTGTTAGAAGCAGAGATGTATAACTTGAGTGGGATCCCCGGTTTTGGAGGTCGTAACACTGGCGGACTCGCCAAATATTCCTTAATCTTATCGAACGCCGCTTGATGCTCGGGTCCCCAAACAAAGTGCTCATCTTTCTTGAGTCGTAGTAAAGTAGAAAAAGGAGCAATCTTCCCAGCTGAGTTAGAGATGAAGCGTCGAAGAAAATTTATTTTGCCCAGCAAACTTTGAAGCTCCTTCTTGTTCCGAGGCGCCGGGGCGTCTAAAACAGCTTGTGCTTTGTCTCCCGCCACCTCAATACCTCTGTCATGTACCACGAAGCCAAGGAAATCACCAGCACGAACCCCAAAAATGCACTTGGCTGGATTCATTTTAAGCTGATGCTTCCTCATCCGCGTAAAGACATCGCGCAGATGACCAATATGGTCTAACCTGGATTTAGACTTAACCACCACGTCGTCAATGTACACTTCCAAAATGACACCAAGGATGTCATGAAAGATTAAGTTCATAGCACGCTGATACGTAGCCCCCGCATTGGTTAGGCCAAATGGCATGCTAAGATATTCAAAGGCTCCGGCAAAGCCTGGGCAACGAAATGCAGTCTTGTGAATGTCCGGCTCGTAAATTGGTATTTGATGATAACCAGCTGTGCCATCCATGAATGATAACATTTCGTGTCCCGCAACTGCATCCACCAAAAGATCCGCAATAGGCATAGGGTATATATCCTTTGGTGAAGCAGCATTGAGATCTCTGTAATCCACACAGACCCTGATTTTGCCGTTCTTTTTCTTAACAGGAACCACATTCGCCAACCACTGTGTATATTGGGCTGGACGGATGATTCCCGCATCCACCATGCTCTGAACTTCCTTCTTGACCGCCATAGAGGTTTCGGCGTTCATTCGCCTCTGTTATTGCCGAACAGGCCTGGCGCCGTCCCTAATAGGTAATCGATGGCACACCAAATCTTTGGACAGTCCAGACATATCCTGATACTTTTCCGCGAAGCAATCCTTGAATTCTTGCAACAAATTGATTAATTGCTACCTCAGCTCTGGTTCCAGCTGCTGACTAATCCCAACCTCTAAAGGTTCTTCAGGTGTACCAAGATTGATCATCTCTACTGGGTCACGCACCTTAGGTGGAGTGTCGTCTAAAGCAGCTGGAGCTGGTGGAATGGGTTCTACTTCTTCAGTAGTAATGACGTCGTCTTCATCGATACACTCAACTAGAGCGACCGTATCCGAAGCTAACTGCTCAGCTCTAAACATTGCCAGTCGTTGTAGCAAAGAGATTACAGTTTCTGTCTCCTCAGCTGTATAACTGTCAATCATGTTGACAATTGGTTGAAAATCGATGGAAACAGGCCGAGAACAGTCTGCCTGAGCCTGAGCTAATCCCCACCGTGTTAAGTCAGTGGAGGTCACCCCTAGCGGACGACCCTTAATATCAACCCCATCAATAACAAGAGGGCGCATAGTGCTGTAGTAATAATCCGACTCCAAAGTATTAGTTGTTATAGAAAAGGGGCGCTCATCCGCCTTGATTAGAACTGGTTTGTCAGAAGCTGGATCCCATATGAGCATCTCCTGATGTAGTGAAGATGGGACTGAATATGTTTTATGGATCCAATCACGTCCCAAAATCATTGAATATGGGACAGTAGTCTCCGTCACGAAAAGACCCTGACAAGCATTGGAAGACCCGATCTTAACCCTGAGTACGAGGAAGCCAGCCGTTTGAGCCACCGCACCTGCAAACCCTCTAACCTTAATAGAAGAGTTCTGGATCTTGTCCGCGGGAATCTGAAGTCGCTCCACAGTACTAAGCGTAATAACACTCACCGCCGCACCATTATCGATGAGGATTCTGTTAACCCGGACACCTTCCACCTCTGCCGTAACGTAGAGAGGTTTGAGATGTTGAGTCATTGTAAACGTGGGCTTAGTAAAAGCCATGTGCGAAATATCCAGATCAGCGACCCTCTCATGGTCACCAAGTGTTGGTAAGGAATTCAAATCCTCGTTGGCGGGAAGATCTTCCTCGTCTGACGCTGGAATGAGACAAACCGACTTGTCTGCCGCCTCCTCTTGTATAAAATACGCAGTAGGGATTGGCTTAGACAAAGCATAACTAGAAGATAATATGAAAACCATATTACAATCCAGAATTGGTTCATCCCCATCTGTAAAACTTTCTTCGTCCTCCAGCATCTCATCATCCGCATCCGGCATGTCTTTATCAACCCCTGACGAGCTCGTAAGCGCCTTAGTCTGAGATGTTAGAAGAGCTGCTTCTGCTTGTTTCACAGCAAATTCGGTCTTCAATTGCTGAGCTACGAACTGAGGGAAGGGCTGATCACCTTGTTGACTGACAGCCTTCTGACCCGTGAGAACTTGAGTCGTCTTAGCCGATGATTTGCTAAGGGCTGGAGTAGATCCTTGAGTTTCTGGTTGTATGTCAGGGACCTTAGTAGTTGTTGATGTAGAAACTGCTGTCATCCCCTTATGCTGCCATTTCAGAATAACAGAATCTGTCTTCTCTATTTTGTCAGAGGTTGTTTGGGCAGACCTAGGTTTTGGTGGGGCCTCAGCGGCCGAACGCAGAGGTATCCGTTCTGGAGAAAATGCTAGCTTCCTGCGAGGAGTTTTCTGAGGTGCACCATCAGCCGTTGTAGGATGCGCAATCCTTTCGTGAACATTCCTCCTTCGAGTCGGCGATTTCTCCTCCTTTCCTACCCGACGAGAATCAATATAAGTCTTAGACGTATAACGTTTATAGGCGTCACGTACGTGCTCCACGGGCATGGAGAGTTCGTCAGGAGTCACCTTCCCCTTGTTCAAGGCCTCTAAAGTCCTTCTCGCCTTGCCATACCGCTTTTGAACATTCCTAGTTGGAGGGAGTGGTTCTTCTACGATTGGCTTAGTTCCTGAAGGTCCAGGGTCTTGCCGGGACCTCGCTGGAGTAGCGAAAGCTGCTGTCTCCTGGTGATGATATTTCATCCGCTTGGGGTCACCAAACCTAGAGTGAACCGGCCATGGAGGATTCCGCTTGGCCGTCGCGAGAGCCTTTGCTGTTGCCTCCTCTAGCGCCTTCATCAGCTCTTCATGGGTAAGAGGTATTCGACAATTTATCTTACAATCAAGGCATAAATGAGCCCTAGGTATCGTTATCAGTTCCTCCTCGACTGGCGGATTAACTTGCTTGTCCGCTCGCGAGGTGCTATTGGGTTTGTCCTGATCGATGGCATTCACCCAAAAGTGTTGAAAGGTCGCCACCGCGCCATTATCAAACTGGAGAAAACCCTCATTCAACCATTCCTGGATTTGATCCTTCAAACCAATGCATGAAGATGTACTATGATCGTTTGAGCGGTGAAAAGCACAATGGGATCCGCCTGATCCATCTTGCCCGTGTTGTTCCAGCATGCAGTCAGGAGCAACCATCCCTTTTTGGCTTAAAGCTCGCCAGATTTCCAATGCCTTATTCGCGTTGTAGGTATAGGTCTGGAATTTAGAACCCTGTTGACCAGGTTCCGGTTCGCCACCTTCATGAGGAATCAGAGTAACCATATTTACGTCCGGAAAGGGTCGAGACTCTGTCCATGTAGGTTCCTTCGGAACGTCCATCACCATGATTTTATCGTTAATCCAAGTCTGGATTTGGTCCTTGAGCTTGACACAGTCCTTAGTATAATGATTAGTCATGTTGTGGAAACTGCAGTACTTATTTCCTGCCATGTAGTCCGGTTTGGGAATGAAACCACCTTCATGTTGGAGCCGTCCTTGTTTAAACAATTCGTTAAGGATCTCCGGTGCTTGATGAGCATTATAGGTATATTTCTCAAAAGCGGATTTCAAAGGCAAAGAAGCCATAATCTTAATAGGATCTTTAGCGAACCTCAGGCTTTTCGGTTGTAGGGGTTGGCGACCCAACACCTCCACGACCGCTACGTTTTCTTCATCTTTGGTATCATCAACCCAAGTGACCGTGGGCGCTGGTTCAGCATCTATAGTCGCCACCGTTTTAGTAACAGGAGGAACAGTTGTCTTAGGTTTTAGAGTACCTGGAAAATACGACAATGGAATGCCCTTCCTCTTGCTGTTCTGAGCCCTTGTTTGGTCGAGGAAGTGTTGATGTCTGGCTAACCTATTGGTTAAGTCTGCCATATTCGTCACATACACTTGCTGGAAGTGCGCCTGGATTTCCAGCTCCAGACCTGCAATTGCCAGCTCGACCGTGGTCTCTTCCGTTAGCCTATCCTTGCATTTAGCTCGAAGGAGCTTAAAGCGCTTCAAATAGTCGATGACGGACTCGTCAGGTTCCTGGTTAGTATCCGCCAGAACCTTAATGGTTATCTTAGCTTCGACCACCCCAAACATGGTCCTAAAGAGACCCTCCATGGATTGCCAATCTGGAATAGAACCTGGCGCTAGGTCTCTGTACCAAGCTAAGGCCGACCCTGTGAGGGAAGTTCCGAACAACTTCAGCTTAAGAACGGGATCCTGGGCGTAAGGGCCACATTCGTTATGAAAACGAGTTATGTGGGTCTCTGCATCTTCAGAAGATTCACCCGAGAAAGGGGTAAACCTTATATGCCTGAAATTCGCGGGCCATGGTGTCAGGTTTACAGCTAGTATAAGTGGATTGGTATAGGTCACACCGGGATCCGGCAAACCTTGCATGACCCTTAACTGCTCATGAAACAGTCTTTGTACTTCGTTGCGGGTCATAACACCCTCAACGTCCTCTTCTTGAGCTTCGCCTTCGTTGTCAGGTGGTGGATTTACGTTCCGACCACCTCTCCTCTGCTGTCTATTCAGGTTGACAGCTTCAGATCCCTTGTTATTAGGCTTAGTTATTTTGTTTGGACCCTTCTCCATTATCTTTGTGAGTTTTAGTAGAGGGGTCTGTTCGTTCGGCTCAGATACCTTAGTCTCGAAACCCATCTGCACCAGCTGCGCCAATCGCTCGACAGAAGCATTGGTCTTGTCCATTTGTTCCTGCTATTGCATCATATGGGCTCTGAACTCCTCCTGCTGTTGCTGGAGTTGCTCACTGAAATCGGCCTGATGCCCCCTCACTAATCTATCAAGATTTTTAGTGAGAGAATTAATATTATCAGTATTCCTATGGGTGTGCTCCGCCAAAGCACGAATGTTAGTCATATGACCAATCTGTTCAGTCGTAGCTTCTATCTTCTCTAGGATGACGTCAGTAGCCTGAGATTTGGATATTATAATGCCAAAAGACTCCATTATTTCGTCAGTAGAAGGTATCCGAGGCGGAAACACTCCATCCCCATCATTGGCTTCAGTATCCAATGGAGCCACGGCGGCATTCGGGATGTCACCTTCTTGATGGCGATCAGCGATACCCTCCAAGTTTTCGGGAGCTTGGTTAACTCCTTCGAGGCCCTCAGTCAAATCCTCGATTTCAGGTCTGCCATCTCCAAACTTGGCTTGCAGTTGGGATTCGGACAAACCCCTACATGCAGCTGAGTTATGCTGTCTCAACAGCTGATGTTCTGGTTTCTTACAGAACGACATTGGTCGTTTATAGATATTGGCTTGCGAAATCTTGACACTTGTCCCACTGGGCGTGCTAAAAATGTTCGCGTCGGTTTTGACACCTGTCGAACTATCAACACGTGGGGGTGGCGGACGTAAGTTTCAGTCCTGGTGCGAGCGTGCCAGTACCTTTGGGTTAGGTACAACCTTGGTGGCGGACGACGTCTGGCGAATGAATCAACCTTGGCGAGCGGATGACTCTGGCGAACGTGTTCGTCTGCTCCCTGCTACCTGACTTCTTGATCAAACAACTGTATGCGGGCGTTGACAAACCGGCGTAAGGGCTCGAACAAGACCTAAGTAAACAATTACTAGGATTTTTCCTCAACCTTTCGGTAGATTGAGATATCTTACTTCGATCCTGGGATGCAAAGCAGAGCTAAGTATTAAGACCGCGGATGGCGTTCGTCCAACCTTTTAGCAGATTGGGAAAGACTGTTACCGGGGTAACGACTCGATTTGTCACAAGGTGTGACGACTGACACTGGGTGCTTCAGCGAACGTGGACACGACGCAAGTTTGCAACTCTGATCGGCGCGAGTAGGCGACTTCGATTGGTGCAGGTGTGCTGGGACGTGCGGATGCTGGAAGCGATAGGTCTTAGCGATGCTTCGACACGAATGCAAGGCACTTTCGACAACGGCGGCAAGCGAGGTTGCGGCAAGGTTGGAAGAGTGGTTGTTTGCGGTTGGTGGAAGGCAGTTCGCGTAAGATTGCTCCGGAGAGGCTTGCAAGATTTGCAGGGCAAAAGCTTGTAGTTGTGTGGTTGAGAACCCTTTTTACGTTGTCCTAGAGCTCTTTATATAGTGATCTCAAAACCCCAAATACATATGTAACAAGCATATGGATTCTGATATCGAATAGGATTGTATTACCTTAAACCAACTTCAAATCAGACTCGAAGAAGGACTCCAAATCTTTTCCCAGATAGAAACTGATTTAAATGAAATTGGATTACCCGCCAATAGATAACCCTACGGGCTTCGGCCCAAAGTAGAGCATGTAACGAGTTTAGAATTAAGGACACATATGTTATTATACATCTCTAACCCTATCTAGTCTTTTATATTTTTATGTAACCTCCCATTTTCCCTCAATGAAAATAGCAACAACGTAGCCTCCAAATTGTTCTTGCTCTTTTTTATTTGCTCGCTCCACATGATAGTATCTTCCCAGTTTAATTACCCTAGTCATTTCCATTTGTTACTTAGTTAATTCTTTCCTTTTACTAAAGAGTAAAGAACTAAAGACAGGTAGCCATTCAAACTAACTGATTCGTATATTTACTCTCCCTCAACCTCCATTATTATTTTTAAAAGATAAGTGGGGATCATGATCACATCCCTCCAAGGTTGCTCAAAAACCGACTCTGTCTGAGAGCTGCTGGCATGCAAACACAGCAGAGAGGTGAGGTCACTGATCGGAGGTGGTATCCTTCCAAATCAATGCACATTATGCACTGAGAGAAGAGGTTAGATTTACCAGAAGTACAGTTAAACCCTGTCGTTTGTTTGCGTAACTGGATGGATGAAATCACTCTGTTTTTTTATTCCTAGCTCTCTGCCACTAGTAACGATCAGTCTTCACCAAACTGATAGCAAATTTTCATTCATGTGGAGAGAGAAAATTACCATAGTCATTTCCAATTGTCAGTGAGGCCGACCCTAATTAATCACAGTTCGTAGGACCTCAATATAATGTGACAAGTTTTTTTTGGATACAAAAATAATGTGAGAAGTTGTTATCAAGGCAGTGGGGGAGTCTCAAATACATGAATAATTTTTTTTTTCTCTATATAGCTTATACTATTTGTGAATTTTTATTAGGTTAAATTCTTGTTACTCCTGATCCTTTGTTTCATAAAACAGTTATGTCCCTCACCTTTCAAATTTTTGAATCAGTAGTCAATAATATATTACTCATTAAACAGTACAAGGAATAAAATCCCCAATAGGGGCGACAATAAGAATTACTCCCTATGACAATTAAGAATGTAGCTGCACCTAGGAATTCAACCATCAAAAGTACATCCACATTCTGAAGATTGTTTATAGCACATTTATTTTCACAGACTCAAATCACTCATGGAGAAGCTGGAATAAAGGGTAACAACACATGAGGTGAGTCTGTCCTTGATCCAAAATTAGATATGACGATGGATCATAAAGATCCGATCCATCCAGGCCCACATCAGAGTGTGAGCCCAAGTCGAGAGACTCTCAAGTACAAGGAGAAAGAACCAGGCCACTAACTCAAGCCCAAAGCTGACTGACCCAGGCCCAAGTCCGATAATCCCATCCAAGGTCAACCCTAGGAGGCAGTCCAATTGCTCCAAAATTCTTGTCGTCGTCGACGGAAAAACCATTCGCTCACCAGTCGACCATCACCGCCGTCCACATCGACCTCTGACAAGAAAGCCGTTGCCGAACGCATTGAGACCCGCCTGTTCGCGTCTGTTTTGACACCTGTCGAACTATCAACACGTGGGGGTGGCGGACGTAAGTTTCAGTCCTGGTGCGAGCGTGCCAGTACCTTTGGATTAGGTACAACCTTGGTGGCGGACGACGTCTGGCGAATGAATCAACCTTGGCGAGCGGATGACTCTGGCGAACGTGTTCGTCTGCTCCCTGCTACCTGACTTCTTGATCAAACAACTGTACGCGGGCGTTGACAAACCGGCGTAAGGGCTCGAACAAGAGCTAAGTAAACAATTACTAGGATTTTTCTCAACCTTTCGGTAGATTGAGATATCTTACTTCGATCCTGGGATGCAAAGCAGAGCTAAGTATCAAGACCGCGGATGACGTTCGTCCAACCTTTTAGCAGATTGGGAAAGACTGTTACCGGGGTAACGACTCGATTTGTCACAAGGCGTGACGACTGACACTGGGTGCTTCAACGAATGCGGACACGACGCAAGTTTGCAACTCTGATCGGCACGAGTAGGCGACTTCGATTGGTGCAGGTGTGCTGGGACGTGCGGATGCTGGAAGCGATAGGTCTTAGCGATGCTTCGACACGAATGCAAGACGCTTTCGACAACGGCAGCAAGCGAGGTTGCGGCAAGGTTGGAAGAGTGGTCGTTTGCGGTTGGTGGAAGGCAGTTCGCGTAAGATTGCTCCGGAGAGGCTTGCAAGATTTGCAGGGCAAAAACTTGTAGTTGTATGGTTGAGAACCCTTTTTACGTTGTCCTAGAGTTCTTTATATAGTGATCTCAAAACCCCAAATACATATGTAACAAGCATATGGATTCTGATATCGAATAGGATTGTATTACCTTAAATCAACTCCAAATCAGACTCGAAGAAGGACTCCAAAGCTTTTCCTAGATAGAAACTGATTTAAATGAAATTGGATTACCCGCCAATGGATAACCCTACGGGCTTCGGCCCAAAGTCCTGGCCAAATGTTAATTTAGGCCCAAACACCGCCACCGGCAACATCACATAACAAACGACATGAACAATCGCATCCCCGACAATATCAGGTATACCTCGGTCCTCCTTCACCACAAAGACCCGATCACTAAAGCGCCACCTTCTTGACCCAAATCCGCCATAAATGCGACTCAAAGCCGGATCTGGAAGAATATAACGGGTACTAGACAACCCATGTGAACCAACCACTAGTCGTCCCTCACCCATCTGGCCATCTCCACCGGTCACCCCCACTCCTTCCTCTAACCAAAATTGAATGGAAAAACAGAGTAAAAAACACCAAGGCTTGCCATGAAGAGACAACACTATCACTCCCCCATACCCATTAGAGAAAAGAGGAAGCTTTGCCCGATCCCTGGGGGGGGGGGGGGGGGGGGGTGTTCACCGTTGCCGGCCAGTTTGAGAAATTTGTTCAAAAGCGGCAGCCTTCGAGTAGAGAGAATAGAGAGAATAGGGTTTGACATGTTTAAACTTGATTCTCCCTCGCCTTTCAAATTAAATATTGTAATCCTTATACTCTCTACTTCTCAAACAATAGGTCGACCGACTACTTTACCTCTTATATATAGCATCTTTTTTTCTTTTTTTTCCTCACTTTCTTTTCTTTATTTTTCTCTCCAATATTAAACATTCCACTAATTATACAAATGAATCTACTGGACATTAGCGATAGCAAAGAACAAGAATCAATCTTAAATAGAGAGAGAACTCATAGAGCATACAAAAAAAAAAAACTAAAAAGGAGAAAAAAAATTTAACCTAGAGAAAATTGAAAAAGAAAAAGAAAAAGAGGAAATAAGGGGTAAAATAGTTAGTATGGACCTATTATGTGAGAATTAGAGAATATAATAACTAAATTGTTAATTTAAAATGTAAGAAACATAACTATTTTATGGAGCAAAATATAAAGAGTTCAAGTATTTAGTCAATTTTTCTTTCATATGTGATACATCTCATAAGCTTTCTCTTTCTATAAACCAGATTACCAAACATAGATACGTACGTGTTCATGTTGTATAATGCTAAGAAGATACAAATGATCCATCATAAAGCTACGTACAGTGATCACCTCCGATCCTCTTTTTACTTAACGAGTGACCCTCTTCTACTTGAATTTCTGGGGACGTGATGTAGACCTGGATATACCTAACACTAGGTCAATGGTTGCTATAGTTACAAGAAAATATATTATGGGATACAACACCATGGTTCTAATAATTTATTTACCTCAGCACGCAAGAGCAAAAGGCAAAGTGGCGCCTATCTTTCTCTTCTCGGGTAGTGTATACTACAGGCAACAAGATGATTTGTTTCACCACTTTCACAATTTGAGTAAGCGTTCAACTGCTTCATGTGATTCATGATGTAAGCTGGGTAGTTTGAAATTAAT
This sequence comes from Potentilla sterilis, assembly GCA_963682095.1. Lineage (NCBI taxonomy): Eukaryota > Viridiplantae > Streptophyta > Magnoliopsida > Rosales > Rosaceae > Potentilla > Potentilla sterilis. The sequence continues at coordinate 46,954,110 of OY821758.1, forward strand.
GAGGTTGTACATGTTTTCTAAAGGATGTTCATTTGGTCACTACCGTTCACGATGAGTTTTATTTATGATTGATCACTTATCCAAGAATATCAACCGTTGAAATCAAAACACCACAAAAAATTCTTAATCACATTTTGATATTTTTTTTTTTGATAAAAAGATGGTTGCCGGGTGAACTACCACTCTGGGACTGGGAGCAATTTAGGTATGACCCCTCCCCAATAAATGTTTTTCACAGGTTGAGCGTCGAACCAATGACCTCCTATCATTTGGAGAATCCTTGCAGCGTCCGTCACACTTATAACAATAGAAAAGAAACTATTTACCCAATCCCAATTTCCTTGAATGTAATATAACATTTTATGTTCTTATAAATGAGAAAAGGAATGAACACTATAAAGAGTGGAAAAGGTTTTTAGAAAGAGCAATGACATATTGAACCCAACTTGATTTTGCGGTATCATTGTTTCAGAATTGACTATGTTAGTAAATATGATTTTGCTCAAATGAAACGTTTTTACATGCATGATTAATAAATTTAGGAATTCCTATTTGTCTTGTTTTCCATATGATGATATGATCAATATGTTATACATTCCGGAAGCATTTCATTCATAATTCACAAGATTACTTAGACACGCACGCATTCGGATTTTCACATACTCAGAAGCTCTTTCGTCTAATTATATCAAGAAAAATACTGGTATGGACACAAGTATTTTCCCGACTTATCATGGGACTCCCAACTTTCACTAAAACTGTTCATTTGTTTGATGCAATCGAATACAATCGAATGAGCATACGATTTTGATTTATTCCGAATTTTTACAGAGATGATCTTTGTTGATTAATTCAACTTTTGAATGGTTAAAATCGTTGATAACATTGCCAAAAATATGCAAATTAGAGAGAGTATAGACGCACACATCCATACTGGTATGGACACAAGTATTTTCCTTACATCAAACGAGCTCTTGCTGATCAAACTATCTAGAGTATAAAACTTGTCATCAACATATTACATGTGATAATCTTAGTTATAGTATATTTTTCTAATTAGAGAGAAACACATATGTATAATATATATATTTTTTCTTTTCTTTTGGGTAAGCGACTTAGGGGTTAACTCATCACCCTTGGCCGAAAGTTTATTGATAGAGAAAACAAAATACAAAAGGGGGGGGGGGGGGGTGGGACTATGCCAAAACCACCTCCAGAACACCACTCAACAAGCAGGACATACCCATAGCCTGTACAGCAGCCAAGAACAGACTTTATTTTCATTACAGACAAACTTGAAACTATGAAACCGAAAGACAGGAAACATTTTCCACAGAAAAAAACGCATACTAACGAAATCTGTAAGCTGCAGCTGAAGACAAATCTCTCCCATATAACCGGTCAATGAAAGCAGATAGACCATCCCACTATTTATACCCAACATTACGGGCGCTAAAGTTAGCCAACGCATCAGCAACCACATTCCCTTCCATATAAATATGAGAAACTCTACAATGCATCTGGCGAGCAATATAGAGGCAGTTACTCCAAGCAACTCTCAATCTCCATGGAACAAGCATAGAGTTCCTGAAATAATGAACAACTAGGGAAGAATCAGTTTCTAGCCAAAGACAAGTCAATCCCTTTGCACAGGCAATCCGAAAAGTATCAATCACTGCCAAAACCTCCGTATCAATGGTACTATGTGTTGGAGGTATATATGGTGCACCTCCAAGCATGTTCGGCGACCTCGTGGACTGTGCAACCGACGCAGTAGGACCCAACTCCGGCATGCATCGGGTAGACCAGCACCCCGACTACATCTCCATTATTCCACATCACCGGAAACACACTCGGAAGCCGTGCCACTGGGCTCCTGAAATAGCTTCGTGAGTAGGAAAAGTGGGTTTGCATCCCACATTGGAAACATTGTAAAGGAGGGAGCCTTCCTTCCCTATAAATAGAAGGCTCCCCCCTTAGATATAAGTTAAGTTGGTTCCAAGGCATTCCACCCTTCTACCACCGACGGCTTATTAGCCGGCTATAGTATATTCCAAGTGGACGTAGCCGTGCCCTCCGATGGCACGGTGAACCACTATATATCCTTGTGTTCATGTTCTACCTTTATTATTGTGCTTCTGTCAGGCCTACGGGTTTGTGCAGAAACACTATGAACCTCCACCTTTCTTGCAAAAGCCCCCATGAACAACCCCTCATGATTTCTATAGATACCACCAAAACCCGCAGTAACAGAATCACAAAAAGAACCATCAGTATTGACTTTTATCCAATTATCATGAGGACGGTCCCATCAGACAAGAGTGAACTTCGGAGCCTTAAGACGAAACGAAGAGAGATGCAGCACCTGAAACATATCATGTACTCCTGATCTTCTTTCACAAGAAGCAAAAGAAATCAAAGCAGACTCCCTCAGGGCAATCAAAAATGAATGCTTGAACCTCAGTAAATCAAAATCTGCCTCCTCAAATATGATTTTGTTTCTATGAGTCCATATGCACCACAAAGCATTACAGAAAATAAAACTCCATAACTCTCTGTTACTATATGACATACTGTCTAAGAACTCCTGAGAGACTAGGTGCAAAAGATGAGTACTTAGAGGTAAAGAAACTTTGAACTAAGAAGCTAGCCATTGCAAAAAATCATTGATTATATGGCAGCCAAAGAAAAGATGAGTCAGAGTCTCGCCGCTCAAGCTACAAAAAGAGCATTTAGAACACAATGAAGTCCCACGTCTTTGCAAAACATCATCAGTCAACATCCTGCCATGAATGACTTTCCAAGCCACCAGACTTTTCCTTGGCTACCTTATGCCAAATCTATTTACTCCACTTAACTAGTAGGCTGCGAAGGGGAGAAAAATGAGAATGCAGCCTTTGTAGTGAGATGACCAGAAGGAGTATCAGGCCAAATGACCTGATCCGAGACAGTATCCAAAGGCAGTTGCACCGCACTTATTCGATCAACAGTATCTGGAAGGAAAAAGTAAAAAAGGGAGGCACCGCCCATTGTTTATTTTTAATAGCATCACTAACCTTGATCGACATGAGAGATCTCGACATAGGAGAGATTCAATGAAGCCTCGATATTGGAGAACCCAACCATTTATCTGAGTAGAAATCAATGCTTTTCCCGTCCCCCACTATCCAATATAACTTGGAATAAAACTTACTCCAAAACTTTTTAATCCCAAGCCAAACTGAAGACTGCTAATAATACTCCAGGACTTGCATAGAACATGAGAGAAAACGGCTTTTAAGGAATATTGCCGACGAGGTGGAAGTGGTCACAATGTTCCAGCAATTTTTTAAAAGAAGATCTTGATTCAGGTGGATCAGATTTTTTAAACCTAAACCCCCTTGATCTAAAGGAAGACAACAAGTATCCGAGGCAACAAGAGCCGATCCTCTCTTCAAAGGATCACCAGACCAGAAAAATTTACGGGCCCAACCTTGAACCTTCAGAAGAAGAGATCTCGGCCAAACATAAACTTAAAAACTGTGAATGAGCAGACTATGAATCACCGACAATATGAGTTTCAACCTAGCATCCTAAGATAATTGCTTACGTATATGTTTGTTCTTCAAATCTCATTTCAGCGAACACAACATTTGAATATATTTCAGCGAACTCAATTCAAATGTGTGCATGTCAACTATTACTAATCAAGCATATCTATGAAAGATGAGTAGTTCACATATATTTTCATATAATATATAGTTATCAATTAGCTGCATCATCTGTGGGGTTTAGCTATGGGATATAATCATACTCAGTAAGGCCAAGAATTTGATTTGATGTTATCCTTTCAATTATCTGATCGATTTGATCGAAGAAGGCTTCTTTTCTATATATTATCTGTACATTCTGCTTATCAATCACATATCTGGTGTAGATATACCTCAACTCAACAAACATAAAATAAAATCTGGTCTAGATATACCTTGCTGGACCTGTCCATTGCATATATAACTATGATACGAATTGTATAAATATGCTGAATTGTGTTTTGAAAATCTAAGGCCTACCAATTTAGATTCAAGTGGAAAATTAAAGTCATTTACAGAGTTTGATGATCAAGACACGGCCATATACATTTCTTGGTGTTTGAAGAAACTTATCAACACGGGAATTCAGTGCCGAGAGTCGTATATTGTGTTGGATTGTTGAAGAAGAAAAAAAAAATGTGCAAAAATGTTTGCTTAAAAAAAAAAAAAAAACAAAAAATGTGCTCTTATTAATTGAGCTACAGTTTTGCGACTCACTATTGTTTCGATAAATGTAACCGCATAGATGACGATTGAGATGTACAAGAAATTGCGGATTACTTAGAAAGTCCAAAACTCTAGTCTCTTTAATATCCTATCTCCTCTTCTTGAGGCGTCAAAACGTCTGCTATTTTTCAGTCCGATTGTTTAAGAAATGATTGATAAAATAATAATATTTACAAAAAAAAAAAAAATTATTGAAAATAGACCAAAGTGTTCAGGCAAAAGGCCCAACGTTGTTTCCTACAAAAAGAAAAGCCCAAATCAGAATTGCACCATAAACCGTTTTCAGTACACTCTCTTCTTCGTCTTCAACCTTGAGAAAACCCCTCACCGCCTCTACTCCGCATTCGAGAAAACACTAACAACTTTCCGAGCGAGTAATGGCGTCGACGACGGCGGGACTAAAGAGGCGCGAGGCGTCGTCCTCCTCGGCGGCGAACGAGGAAGACAAGCTGGTCGTGACTCCATTAGGCGCCGGCAACGAAGTAGGTCGCTCTTGCGTTCATATGACCTACAAGGGCAAAACGGTCTTATTTGACTGCGGTATTCATCCGGCTTACTCCGGCATGGCTGCTTTGCCCTATTTCGATGAGATTGATCCTTCCACTATTGATGTCCTTCTCGTCACTCAGTACGCTTCTCTTTTATCTCTACACTTTGCTATATTATATGCTAGGTTTTCTTGATTAGTATTATTATTATTATTATTATTATTATCATTATTAATTTAGAATATTGGATTGCTTGTGTTATATGTTGAATTAGGGCATGAATGAAATCTAATTAGAAATTATGCCAGCATGCTTTGCTTGTTTAGTTGTCCTAGCTTAACTTGTTGGAGACAATTTGCCTAGGTTTTCGCGGCGATTTAGCAAACAACATGAACTTAATATATCCAAGAATGAGTAAAATACATGGAGGTGTTGAAAGTGGTAATGTCTGGACAAGAATTATAAGGGACTGATTGTCGTAATTGACAGTTGGATAGCTAAGGAGTTTATAGGAAGCTTTGCTGCTAGAGGAGGATGACTAAGATGTATCGTAGGGACTTTGTGTAGGTCCTACCACTGTTTTGTCTAGAGTTTCTAAGATTAGCTGTTGAGGGGGAGAGTTCCATCCCGATTCAATTGCTTATGTCTCTGACTTGCGTTATTTCATTTCTGGGAAACATAAGAGTTAGTGCTAAATGGACTAGCAGTCTAAGAAGGTAGAACTGTGTTATCAAACAGTAAATGAGAGCAAGAATGGCGAGAGCATAATGGAAGTCATTCGAACAATGAGCAAGGTGTCCACGGCCATTTGGTCTAGTGGCATAGGTTTTTTGTTTTGTAATTAGGGGATGCCAAGTTGACTCAAGGATGAACGGTCACAAAATGAATTATTTTTTGAAGGAAAGTAAAGAGGCTATTTACTTAGGATCAGTTGTACCATGCTCAACTACAATAGCTCAGAGAAGTTTTGTCACTCATGAGAAGCAATGCATCCCAATTGGAGGTTATTGAGGTGAATGTATGTGTGTAATGTGTCTTCTAGATTGGCTGGTTCATGTCATACTTTTTTCTGCTACATATTTGTTCATATGCCTGTCTTTCACCTCTTGCCATCCAATTCCTATGCAAAAGTTCTAAGTGCTCTGACATCTGGTTTGTTACAGTTAGTTTGTATGAACAAATGTTCCCTGCTACCTCGGTTCAGTATCATCTGTGTATTAATATCAGGTCATACATCTTTTTCTTGCAGTTTTCACTTGGATCATGCTGCATCCCTACCTTACTTCCTTCAGAAGGTGCATGCTTCATACTTTCTAAATCAAATTCCACTCTTTTTTCTTCTTCTAGAAAACTAATTTGTATCTATAAATTTTGATAGACCACTTTCAAGGGCCGAGTCTTTATGACATATGCGACAAAGGCTATCTACAATTTACTTTTGAAAGATTACGTGAAAGTCAGCAAATTTTCAGTTGAAGATATGTTGTTCGATGAGAAGGACATAAATGCTTCTATGGATAAAATTGAGGTTTGTTGTTTTCTTTGATGTCTGTATTATGCTTCAGCCTGTTAATGTTTACAACTGAATAACCTAACCTATGCTCTCTCTCTCTCTCTCACTTCGAAAAAGATTTTTTTTTTTTAAATAATCTTCCACAGAATAACATTAATTTTGTCTTCTTGTTTCCATGTTGCACATTTGGAAATTACAAGATTACCAATATTGCTCAGTTTCATTAGAAATTTTCAGAGTGCCACTTAGTTGTCCAGTAGAAGTTTCTTAGAATCTGAGTTAGATAACCTGAGTTAGATGTTGATGATGTTTAATTGATCTATTGCTGCAGGGCATCTAGAAATATCAGTAGTCTGGTTGATTAATGTATTCCATTGATCTTTCTTTTTTGGCCAAATTAATTTGTTTTTAATCAATGGAATCTAAGTGCAAACTGCCATCCTTTACATTGTTATGCACTTCTTTCCTCAAGTACAATATTAAATTTCTATACTGATGGCTGTGCCCATTTTTTGGTACATATATTGTTGGGTACAAAACATGGATGATTTTCTCATGTTTTTGTCTGATGGTGCTGGTAATTGTAGGTTATTGATTTCCACCAAACAGTAGAAGTTGAGGGCATTCGGTTTTGGTGCTACACTGCAGGTCATGTTCTTGGTGCTGCTATGTTTATGGTGGATATTGCCGGTGTTCGGGTCCTCTACACTGGAGATTATTCACGTGAAGAAGACCGACACCTCCGTGCTGCTGAGATCCCACAGTTCTCCCCTGATATATGCATTATTGAGTCCACATTTGGTGTCCAGCACCATCAACCTCGAAACGTCCGAGAGAAGCGATTCACTGAAGCTATACACACAGCCATCTCTCGAGGGGGTCGTGTCTTAATTCCTGCATTTGCACTTGGCCGTGCCCAAGAACTTCTCCTGATTCTTGATGAGTATTGGTCAAACCATCCAGAGCTCCATAATATTCCTATCTACTATGCTTCCCCACTGGCAAAAAAATGTTTGTCTGTTTATGAGACGTACACCCTCTCAATGAACGATAGGATCCGCAATGCCAAGTCAAATCCGTTCATCTTCAAGCACATATCACCACTAAAGAGCATTGACAATTTCAAAGATGTGGGCCCTTCAGTGGTGATGGCAAGCCCTGGTACTCTTCAGAGCGGGCTGTCAAGGCAGTTATTTGATATGTGGTGCTCTGATAAGAGAAATGCATGTGTGATTCCAGGTTATGTGATTGAGGGGACACTTGCTAAGACAGTCATGAATGAACCGAAAGAGGTTACCCTTATGAATGGGCTTGCTGCTCCTCTGAACATGTCAATCCATTACATTTCATTCGCTGCTCATGCAGACTCGGTTCAAACAAGTGCTTTTCTGGAGGAGCTGAGGCCTCCCAACATCATCCTTGTTCATGGAGAATCGCATGAGATGGCCAGGTTAAAAGAGAAGCTGATGACGCAATTTCGTGAACGGGGCACAAAAATCCTTACACCCAAGAACTGCCAGTCCGTGGAGATGCGCTTCAATTCACAGAAAACAGCGAAAGCCATTGGAAGGATTGCTGATACGACCCCTGAAGTTGGTGAAAAAGTCAGCGGTTTACTGGTTAAAAAGGGCTTCAGTTATCAGATAATGGCATCTGAAGATCTTCATGTTTTCTCACAGCTGTCCACAGCAAATGTCACTCAGCGTATTACTATCCCGTATGCTACTGGCTTCATGGTGATAAATCATCGGCTGAGGCAAATATATGAGAGTGTAGAATCTTCTGTGGATGAGGAATCTGGAGTGCCGACCTTGAAAGTGCATGATCGAGTGACTGTGAGGCAGGATACAGATAAACATGTCTCACTGCATTGGATATCAGATCCAATAAGTGACATGGTGTCAGACTCCATTATGGCTCTAATTTTGAATATCAACAGAGAAGTCCCCAAGGTAGTCATTGAATCAGAGGACTTAACAACAGAAGAAGAGAATTCTAGGAAGACGGAAAAGGTCATTCATGCACTTCTTGTGTCACTCTTTGGGGATGTGAAGCCTGGAGAAAATGGAAAGTTGGTGATCAGTGTTGATGGAAATGTCGCACAGCTTGATAAACAAAGTGGGGACGTTGAGAGTGAAAACGAAGGCCTAAAGGAAAGAGTAAAGACAGCATTTCGTCGAATCCAAAGCGCAGTGAGGCCAATTCCTCTCCTTGCAGCTTAGCTATTCTGTACTAGAGTTTCAACATCTTTCAGCTGTTGTAAGCAACACGGAGGAACTCTGAATAGTAACACTAGTGTTGGTTAAATGCAGTGACTGTGTCCTTCATTTGTCTTCTTTAATATTTTTTTTACCGTATCCTTTCAATTTTTCATTAATGCGTGTTTGCAATATTGGGTCTTGTCAAATCCAGTGCGTAATATTTATCATTTGGTTACAAAGGAACGAAACGAAACTGCCTAGCGTCTACAGCCATAAGCCATTTCCTGTTCTTCTAACCCAAAAGTTGCCAATACTATTTGGTATGTTGCAACCAACTCCAAACCAATAGTAAATATTCTAGCTTCAGCATCCAAAATCTCTCCAATTCCTCAATCTACTTGACACACATAGCTTTGTTCATATCAAAAGTCCTTTAAATTCGCAGACCACCTTTGCTTTTGGGTCTACAGACATTATCTTCAGCTAACCAAATATATTTTCTCTCTCATTTCAGTGATTTGAGTCACTTGTTCCACCCATAAGAAATTCTGTTCAAGTTTTATCAATAGCCTGATTAGCCTCACAAGTCTGCATGGATATGTCGGCAATTTGCATAGTATACGGATTAGATGATTTCACAGCTGGGATAAGAATCAATCTTCCTATCATATTTGAATGTTCAACTCTCCCAACTAGCAAGTCTCTGGTTAGCCTTGTCCACAATAGTTGAATAGGCATTCTTAGTTACTCTCGGATGAAAATTTGCATAGATTACTTTTGTATATACCAACTGGAAAACTTGTACAACATGCTTACTATGTACAGATATCGTCGAAATTGTGTCTAACTACATTAAATTGGCTCTGGAGTCTGGACAGTTTACTCTTCATGTTGTATTGTCCTGAATTTGATTATATATAAACCTGATTATAAATACACAAGTAACATGGTGCGCAAAAAACAACTTTTCAAACAGAAAGTCACAAATGACCATTGATTTACTCAAGTGAAGAGTCAATCTTGTGAACACATCGGGAAATAGCAAGAACATCATCAGGATGTTGAGCTCCACCCTTTTGATCATGACCCTTATTATGGCTGCTGTCACTGATTATAGATTCTCGAATCACAGCCTTCGCCACCGGATCGCCACTGTTGGTTGTGGTAGCATTCTTCTTGTCCTCTTTCTCCATCTGCTCTCTTCTCTCTTTATGAGCCTCCATCCTTGTCTCTATAGCGTCTTCAAGTCGCAACACTTTGTATGTATTTGGTGCTTCGTTTCATTCCCATCTCAATCCATGGACCTGCTTCTTATAGGCGAGGTATACTAATACGTGTCCCTTTTCTCTGGTGAGAGACAGGGATTGGTGGCACAACAATTTTAAGGTGTACAGCAAGGTGCCTACACGTATGAGGACCCGAGGTGTCTGCTACTTGCTACCTACTAGTCTTAAGTCACAAGATAAAGGTGATGAATGAAGAAGATAATGCAATATTGTAGTTAAATATCAACTTATAGAATCTATGCTAAACTTTTACTCTGCTGCTGCTGCTCTGCTCTTATCTTCAACTTCTTGCTAGTGAGGATTTTTTTTCAAACCTTTAATGCTCCCATCAGGTAGTTTTGTCCCAAATGCATAATCTGCTTCTATTCTAATTTGGATTTGAATTTAGATTTCAAATCATATGTATTTCAAATCTGAGCAATTGAAATTTTAAAATTTCAAATTCATCTGTTTGGGTAACAATTAAATCATGATGATTTGAATTAGAGATTTAATTTTTTTTTCTTTGAATATCTACAAGCCATTAAGTACAATTGTTTATACAAAGTACTTATTTACATTAGTTTTGAGGTTTAATCCTTAACTATATGTTACATACCAAACACTATATTTTAGAGTTTGAACTATCACACTATTGAAATCGAAGTACTCTAATTTATTTAGGTATTGTAATTTTGCAAACACAAGGAGCAGAAGGCAATCAACTAGAAAGGCTTTAGTGCTTGGTTTTAGGCCTCTTCACGATCATAACACTGTAGTGAGCTTGATTAGCACAATTGTCCCTTACATTTCCTGCATACCAGAGTGGTGGAGTGCGCAATGCAGGTTAATTTAACCTGGTAAGCAGCAAAAGGGTCTCCAAATATATTGAACTCTGCATAAGGATTACTGGTATAGACAGTGAACAAATTGCCAGAATCACCACACTGCTCAGGCACACAAGTAGAAGTAGCATTTTTGGGGCAACAACCAGTTGGGTTCTTTGATCTCACACCACCCCCCATCACATATATATGCTCAACATTTTTCTTCGAGGGTGGATTGTTCATAAGGAATATGGCAAAGTTTGTATGTGCTTCTATAACAAACACATATATTTTGGGGCCTGCAGATATTTTGTCAATCAGCACTTGCTGAGCAGTAGGTTGTCAAAATGGACTATATCTCCTACTCCCCTACTTACATCGAAAGAAGAAAAGAGGAAACAAAGATAATAAATGCATGACCATAGTAATAAGAAAGCAATAGCAGTTTTGTACTTGTGGTACATCAGTACATGAATTAATTGAATCTTCATTAGGCTCAGAGAGAATCTGCAATAGCTTAATACAATGTCACTAGATATAGTTATGAAAATTTTCTAATTCATCATCAACTGCTGATATATAAAAGTACATGACTTTTGTAATCAACTCATACTTGTGGGAGGTGATAGGAGCACAATATGCGATGATATTAATATGTTTATGCCATCGTTTATACTTTATTTAATCCTTATTTATCTAAGATATAGTCATAATATAGTTGAGTGTCGCTTTGGTAGAGTTTTGGAGAAAATGTGCTTAATTGTCAGAAAAAACGACTAAGTAAAGAAATCTGAGGAAAAAGTGCAAAATATGTTATTTTCGTGATTTGGAGGCCTGTGTTTGACTGACTTATTCTTTTCCAAATTTAATGAAATTTGGCAGGCATATAATTGGCAAGCTGGAACGTATTATATCAAAAATTCAGATCAATTGGAGTTAGGGAAGTCACCCAAACGATGGCTGCAACTTGGCAGTTTGAACAAAAGTCACCAGGGACTAACAAGATTTTTCTGGAATTGTGTCTTGACTTCCATAATTTATTCCGGACGTTTCACTAGGAATTTGAGAAAACCCTTCTATTTAGAGAAAGCCCTATGAGTTTAGTTTCTCCAGGACTTGGAATCACAACAATCGAAGCACTGAGGAGGGAGTTATCCCGGATTTATTGGATAAAGGTCAATCTACCGAGAAACAGAGTGGTTTCCCGGTTGCGCAAGGAAAGCTTTCCTTTGAACTTTTGAAGCATAGATCAGATGTAATGGACTTAAAGACATGTCCATACTAACTTAATGAGAAGATTCAAGTCCAAGACAAGGCCAAGAAGAGTCTAGAAGAAAAGAATTCGGATAACAAGAGAAAGAAAAAGAATCCTGATTAATTTCGGAAAAATTCCTGTCACGTCTCTCAACTTCCACGGACTCTCCCGGATATCTCACAATGAATCAGAGTTCGAGCCTTATATGGATAGAAAGCTACGGGAGTCTAGTTTCCAAAGTAGTTGGAATCACCTCAATATCTATTTTCTAGAGATAGTTATGATGTAATCAATGCACGGAGGTCATTCTGCCGAATTCAGAAAATCAAGGAAAACCTAAACCAATTCGGTTTTGGTTTGTGGCCGGCTTCTCTAGGTTATTTCCTCTATAAATAGCCATGTAATAGTCAGAAAAAGATATCTCTTCCCTCTCACTTTTCAAAGCTGAAATTCTGTCCATCTAGCACCACAAATCCAAAGAAAATTCAAGCCAATTCCATAGTTCATCACCACTTCCGATCGCAAGTTTCATCTCCACCGAATCTCTCTTTGACGATTCCTCTACAAGGTTTCTTTTAAAGTGTGATTTACTCATCTCTCATGGCTTGTAATTTTCTGTATAATTACTTAACTTTGTCTATGAAGTTTGTAAGGATTTGTGGTTTGTTATTTGGTTCTATTAATTTTACATTGGATTTCCGAAATTTTGTTATGTGTTTTGGTTTTCTTTTTGTTTAATTGATAAACATGTATGTGACGAATTGATTGTATGGCAATAGGGCAGTACGTTTGTTGCATGATTTGATGATTTTATTTGGTTTATTTTCTGAATTCGTATGCACAACAAGTTATAGGGTTAAGGGTAGCTTTAGCTAGGCGATCCTTAGGTTTATTTCTTTATGTTGCTGAACCACAAATATGGGGTAAATTATACACGAAGTTAATTGATCTTGTATTGGTTCTAAGGGGTAGAGTAATTCAGAAAATATGCATGTTGAAGCAAGGTGAGGTGACGCCATACTTGTTGCATGTTTCCAATTCGACTCATTGTGCTTATGTGTTCCTTGGTTTAATTTCTACACGAAGTGTCTTTAAACTGATTAGCACTATGTTTAGGGTTATGCACGAAGCTAATTCTAAATAATTGAGGAGTTTTGAATGATTAGATGAACCACGAATGGCTCTAGTTATAATTGGAACTAAATTTAATGAAATCGGTGATAAATTTTTCTGTCATATTGTTGTTTCGTGATCGGTTTGTTATTTGACATGAGAGTTTTGTGTGATGTGTTTTGTTTGAAAGATGTTGATCACATGTAAATATATAATTTAGGATTTAATTTCGTAAAAATCAGTAGAATATAGAATCAAATTTCAAATCCCCAATATGATTTTGTAATACTTTATGTGATTGAACGCCCTTGATTTCTCCGGATTGAACGATCCCTACTTGCTCTATACTAACGATGACGCAAGAGGGTAATATTTGTATGAAGTTGTTTTCCAGGTACAATGTGCTTGGATAATAGCTCCATCAATTTTTGGCGCCGTTGCCGGGGAAATTAAAAAGTTTTGATTCATGAAGTGTTACTTTGTAACTTTGTATCAATTTTTGGATGTATATAATTTTTCCTTGTTTTGGGATATGTATAATAGGATTTTCAGACATGTAATAGTAAATAGGAAATTTCGGTTTTTGGTTTTTAATTATTGCCGAATATGTGATGTAATATATGTGATTGTTTGTAACACTTAGATAAATTTCTAGGAAGTTGATAGTTTTATGTATGCTTGAGTTTATTGTAGTTTCTAAAGTGTAATATGTAGGGAGAAGCCGCATTTGTTGGCCTTAGCCTTAACCCTTCATACGAATGATGCCATGTTAGGTATGTTTTTGTGTAGACTGGGAAACGTGGGAAAGGTCCCCCCCACGCATAAAGACGCTAATTTGGTATTATTTTTATGAGGTTAATGGCGGCTTTGATCAACAATTGTAGACCGCTAGTGACCCGAGTTTGTTTTACAAAGTATGAGGCAAGTTATTTTCATTGATTGGTTCTCAGGTTTGTAAAACTGGTTCTCAAGGCCCACAGACTGATGTTCATTCTCGGTGAGTGAGTCGATAGGGAGTTCGCTCTCCGTGGTTACCAACAACGAGACCTGCCTGGTTCCTAAAGAGAGTTCGCTCTCCATGAATCTTAACGACACCGCCTTAGAAAAGTGAAATACTCTCGAACTAGTCGATAGCTTGGGCCGAAGCATCACCTCACTTTAGACGCTAGAAAATAACTTGACATATGTGATCTATTTTCTTCAACCCAATTTGTCTTTAATTTTTGAGGTATATCAGATTAAGCATGATACTACCTTGGACTATTTCAGCCCATTGCACTGTTAACTTCTCTGCTCCACGTACCTCGAATTTTAAAGTTATGTGAATAAAAGAAATTAAACTCTAGGTTCGGCAATCTCATATCACATATTCGATACTTTTGGAAGACTAGGACCGATTTGTTGTGTGATAGTTGTGAATTGCTTGAAAGCTTGAAAATTTCATGTGATACTTATACAAATTTCGTAGGTTATACTATGCTAACTTTACACGAATTCTAACTACACAAATTCTTTGTTTTTCTTTTTGAATTCGTTGCCTGATCACTTGATCTTCACAAATTCTCAGGTACATGAATGTCCAGTTGGTCACGAGATATTAGAGGCCGTTTGTATTGAATTGGAGAGATATACGATCTAGAGTTGCCAGCAACCCTACATCAAGCACGTTCACCATCACCACCTGAGTTAGTTGTTGAATCACCACATCCATCATTTGCCAACCCTAGTTCACCATTTCCGCCTACATCTTCTTGTGAATCTAATCCACTATTTCACGAGAGTTCCGAGCTTGAGTTTTTGACTGGTCCTATTGTTTTTGATCATTTCAACGTTGACTTACCTGATCCAACTTTCAAGATGACATCATTAAGAGAAGAGAATGGCCAAGTTGATGTACCACAAGGAGGAGCGGCAAGACCAAGCAATGTTACGTATCCTGCCGTTGCAACTGGCAAGTCGGCAGAGTTTGAGTTGAAGGGTGGATTTATTCACCAATTGCCAAAGTTCTATGGACTCATTGGAGAAGATCCAAATCGCCATATCCAGAAGTTTGAGTTCAGATGTGAAACCATGTGTCCGACGGGAGTGGATTTGCAACACGTGAGGATGAAAACTTTTCCATTCTCACTTGAAGATAGGGCAGCCGAATGGTTCTTTGCTATTCCACCTAGCAAGATGACGTCTTGGGATACAATGGTGAATGAATTTCTCACTAAATATTTTCCTTCATCAAGGGTGACACAGATCAGGAAGGAGATCACTTCAATCAGACAAGAACCGGATGAAGCTTTTGATGTGTACTATGATCGGTACAAGTATTTGGTAGCAACGTGTCCTAATCATGGGATACGAGAGGGACTTCTACTTCAGTATTTTTATGAGGGTTTGCGCCCTATGGAGAGACGATTTCTTGATTCAGCTGCCGGAGGATCCTTAATGGAGAAGAGTAAAGAGGAGGTTAAGAACTTGTTGGAGATGCATTTTACTAACCAACAACAGTTCGGGTCTACTTCTTCTAAGCGTGTTAGTGAGGCTAGCGGATTTGAGGAGTCGAGTGCTATCAAGAAGCTTCGTGAAGACATGGGGAAGATCACTCAGATGATGACGCAGATGATGAAACCCAAGCTAGCTCAAGTTTGTGGTGTGTGTCGCATGGAGGGACATGCAACTGATTTGTGTCCTCAACTTGGAGCGGACGAGCACTTTGAGGAGGCCAATGCATTAGGCTTTCCTCAACAACAAGGAGGGCAGCGGTTTGTGAATTTCAACCCAAGGTTCAACGATCACCCTAATTTTCGTTGGGCCAACAACAACAATGTTCAGAGCCCCCAACCGTTGGCTCCACCACAAGCAAGCCAAGGAGGTATGGCGTATCAACCTAGACCTCAAGGGCAGTTTCAAGGATTTGCAAGACCTCAGCAACAATTTTACAACAACGCTCAAGCATCATCGAATCCAAACTATGATGCTATGTTGAAATCTTTGAATGATGCAACTCATACTTTGTTGCAATCTACAACCACCAACACGAAGGATATTTCTGAGTTAAAGAATCAGATGGGAAAGGTTGTGGATTTTATGGGGCAGATCCAAGAGCAAGGGAGGCTACCTGGAGGAGTGATCCCTAACCCCAAGAATGAGCAATCAAAGTCTATCATGACGAGAAGTGGTAAGGTCTTGGAGTGGCCGAAAATGAGGAAGAAATCTGAAAACATGATTGTTAATGAAGAGGATGACGAGATGGAGGCTGCTCACGGCAACAAAGTGAATACTCACGGCAAGGAGGCTGAGAAAGGTGAACCGAGCAAGGACGAGCTCGACACAATGAAGAAGAGGGACTTAAAGAAAGATCCAGCTACCTCAGAAGCACAAAAGGTAAACAATGCCAACTTAAGTGGTTTAGTTAATACTAACCAATCTTCGTGTTTACCTTTTCCATCTAGATTTGCTAAATCAAAGAAGGAGAAATCAGATGAGGAGGTGCTAGACATATTCAGAAAAGTGGAGGTGAACATTCCATTGCTTGAGTGCATCAAGCAAATTCCCAAGTATGCCAAATTTCTCAAAGAGCTTTGCACAACAAGAAGGCATACACGAGAGGAGCAAGTTGTAAAGATGAGTGAGACGGTTTCTGCCGTCATACAAAGAAAGCTACCTCCCAAAATGAAAGATCCTGGCAGTTTTACAATTCCGTGTATTATTGGTCAATCTTGTTTCTCTAATGTTTTACTAGACTTAGGGGCGTCAATTAATTTGATGCCTTATAATGTTTATAAGTCTCTAGGTCTAGGAGAATTGAAGAGAGACAATGTGATTATACAATTGGCTGACAGATCTAAAAAGTATCCTGAGGGATATGTTGAGGATGTTCTTGTGCAGGTTAATAATCTGATATTTCCTGCAGATTTTTATGTGCTTCACATGGAGGAATCGCCTCACAATTCAACCCAATTACTTTTGGGGCGACCATTTATGAGAACCGCAAGAACAAAGATAAATGTTGCGGAAGGCAACCTCACCATGGAGTTTGATGGTGAAGTTATTAGCTTCAACGTGTTTGAAGCTATGAGGTATCCGGTTTCTGATTTAAAACCTTGCTATGCTATTGATGTTGTTGATTCTTTTGCACATGTTTTATCAGAAACTATGGATCAATAGCAATTAGCTATTGAGATGGGGGCCGGAATTGATGAATCAAGCAAGGAGAAGGCGACAGATTTGAATGGGAAGTCTCGGCTTGAACTTGAGCCGAGCATCATTGCCGAGTTGGATGCAGTTCCTCGTCTAAGGTATGAACGTTTTACGTCAATTCCAATTACCACTAATAAATTGTTACCATCTATGGAGAAGGTCCCAAAATTAGAGCTTAAGGCTCTACCTGATAATCTGAAGTACGCATATCTTGGAGACGATGATACTTTACCAGTAATTGTGTCATCAAAGCTGAGCAAGCAGCAAGAAAAGAGATTGATCAACGTGTTTAAGAGAAACAAAACTGCCATAGGTTGGACGTTGGCGGACATCAAGGGAATAAGCCCTACAACTTGTGTTCATAGGATCTTGTTGGAGGAAGATGCCAAACCGACAAGAGAAGGCCAAAGACGACTTCACCCACCAATGATGAAGATTGTGAAGGACGAGGTGATCAAATTGTTAGATTGTGGCGTCATATATCCTATCTCGGATAGCCAATGGATTTCACCTGTTCAAGTTGTACCCAAGAAGAGTGGAGTTACTGTTGTAAAGAATGAGAAGAATGAGCTCGTGCCTCAGAGATTGGTCACAGGTCATAGGATGTGTATTGACTACAGAAAGTTGAATGCAACTACAAGAAAAGATCACATGCCTTTACCTTTCATGGATCAGATGCTTGAGAGACTAGTTGGTCACGGGTTCTATTGCTTTTTGGATGGGTATAGCGGTTACAATCAGATTTGTATTCATCCGGATGACCAAGAAAAGACAACGTTCACATGTCCCTTTGGTACGTTTGCTTATCGACGTATGACTTTTGGTTTATGCAACGCACCAGGTGCGTTGCAACGTTGTATGTACTCTATTTTCTTTGATTATATCGAAAATATCATTGAAGTCTTTATGGATGATTTTAGCATATATGGAAAAGACTTTGATGCATGTTTAGAAAATTTAGAGTTAATCTTGGTACGATGTGTTGAAACTAACCTTGTTTTAAATTGGGAAAAATGTCATTTTATGGTTAATCAAGGAATAGTTTTAGGTCACATAATTTCTGCAAAAGGAATAGAGGTTGATAAGCCTAAGATTGATATTATGCTTCACTTACCCTCTCCCACAACCGTGAGGGAGGTACGTTCGTTTCTTAGCCATGCATGATTTTATCAACGGTTTATCAATGATTTTTCTTTGGTAGCAAAACCCTTGTGTTCTCTTTTGCAGAAAGATGTTCCGTTCGTGTGGAGTGAAGAGTGTGAAGCAGCTTTCGGCAAGCTCAAAGACAAGTTGACGTCGGCCCCTATAATGGTGCCACCAGATTGGAGTCTTCCATTTGAGCTAATGTGTGATGCATCAGACTATGCCGTTGGAGCAGTTCTTGGTCAACGAAAAGACAAGAGGCCGAATGCAATTTACTATGCCTCTAGGACCTTGAATGATGCTCAATTGAATTATTCCACCACAGAAAAAGAACTATTGGCTGTTATTTTTGCTTTAGAAAAATTTCGTGCATATCTATTGAATTCTAAAGTGATTGTTTATTCTGATCATGCATCCCTTCGGTATTTGATGAAAAAGAAAGACGCCAAGCCACGTTTGATTCGATGGATTCTCTTACTCCAAGAGTTTGACATCGAAATTAAGGACAAGAAAGGAAGCGAAAACGTTGTAGCGGATCATTTGAGAAGAATTGTGCAAGAGGAAGAGACGTTGCCTTTGCAAGAATCTTTTTCGGATGAACAACTTTTTCGTTTGGAGACACACGCACCTTGGTATGCTGATATTGTGAATTATTTGGTTACTAAGACTTTTCCTAGTAATATTTCGCAGGATACCAAGATACGGATCAAAAAGATGTCAAGACACTACATTTGGGATGATCCATATCTATGGAAGCATTGTAGTGATCAAATCATTCGACGTTGTGTCCCACAAGAAGAGCATAGGCCGATCCTTGCTCTTTGTCATTCGGAGGCGTGTGGAGGCCATTTTAGGCCTAGGCGAACTGCCCTTAAGGTATTGGATTGTGGATTCTTTTGGCCCACACTTTTCAAAGATGCTTATACATTTTGTATGACATGTGATAGATGCCAAAGAACAGGTAACATCGGATCTAAAGATCAAATGCCTCTGTCCCCCATAATTGTTGTTGAAATATTTGATGTTTGGGGTATTGATTTTATGGGACCTTTTCCATCATCAAAAGGCTTTCTTTATATCTTATTGGCAGTTGATTATGTTTCTAAGTGGGTGGAGGCAAAAGCCACAAGGACTAATGATTCTAAACTTGTTGCAGGATTTTTGAGAACTAACATATTTTCTAAGTTTAGAGTACTACGTGTGCTTATAAGCGATGTAGGTTCTCACTTTTGCAACAGAACTATAAAGGCTTTGCTCAGGAAATATGGAGACACTCACAAGGTGTCAACGCCATATCACCCTCAGACAAGTGGAATGGCTGAGGTATCGAATAGGGAGATCAAGCGGATATTGGAGAAAACTGTTGGTCCAACAAGGAAGGATTGGAGCTATAGACTTGAGGATGCTTTGTGGGCGTATAGAACTGCCTACAAGACGCCTATAGGGATGTCTCCCTTTAGGCTTATCTACGGCAAAGCATGCCATCTCCCGGTGGAATTGGAACACAAGGCATGGTGGACGGTAAAAGAATTTAACATGAATATTGATGATGCAGGTATTCACCGAAAATTGCAGATTGGAGAGCTTGAAGAAATCATGAATGATGCATTTGATGCGTCTTGGATTTACAAGGAGAAGACGAGGATATACCACGACAAGAAGCTAAGAAGAAAGACGTTTCTAATTGGCCAAAAAGTTTTGTTATATCATTCTCGTCTTAGATTATTTCCTGAAAAATTAAGGTCACGTTGGGTTGGCCCTTATATTGTTACTAACGTGTTTTCTCATGGTGCTATAGAAATAAAAAGCGAAGTTTCAGGTAAAATTTTTAAGGTGAATGACCATCGACTTAAGCCTTATTATGAGCCTTTTGAAGAGCAACTTGAGGAAATTGACTTTGAGGATCCACCACCCATTTCGACCAAAATTGTGAATGAGCCATCAACGAGAGTTTGAATTTTCTAAATCCCTAAACTCTTTTTGGTTGGATTGTATAAATGTGGAACTTGTGTGATTTATCATATGCTTAGAAATTACAACATAATTTCTGTTTCACATTGAGGACAATGTAATTTTCTAAGTGTGGGGTAGGGAATACATGTTTCACATATTTGTTTTTGTTTTGAGTCTTTGTTTCGAGTCATAAAAGAAAAAGAAAATACAAAATCAGAAAAATTAAATTTTTTTTTCGTTTGTTTTGTTTTGTTTGAGTCTTAGGATGTCCCTAAAATCTATGATGATTATATCTTTAAATGCATAGATGATGGTTTTGCATGATCATAAGAATTAAATTGTGAGTTTCATGGATATTATGATTGGTATGAATTTGTGAGATTTTGTTTGATTTATGAGAAAAATGCTTGTTTGAGTTGATTTTATTCCATAACATCCAATGTGAGCTTTAGAGCCTATATGCTTTCTTCATGAGTTATTATTATAATTGGGCAGAAATTTTTCAAATCTCATTGTTCTATGCATAATCAATAACTATGTGCTATAGCTTTTTGAGGGACTCTAGAATGCTAGAACTTGCTCTTGTTGAATTTTGAGACTATTATTCATGACTATGCCATGATTTTGAATATGATTGAAAAGATCTTGTTAGGATTACCACCAAAGCCAAACAAAGCATGTGCCTAATTTATGCCCGTCGTGGGACTCTTTAGTTTTAACCCCATTGAGCTTATATTCAGCCATTTTATTTCATCACCATGAAACACATTCCTTGAACTCAGAATAGTTTAACCATTTCCCTCGTTATCAAGACTTGGTAAAGCTGAATTTTATTGTGGAATTGTGAGTTGATGTGATGATTTGAAGCAAGTGTGGGGTGAGCCAATCCAAATTATAAAAAGAAATATTTGTTGCCGAAACAAATTACAAAAAGAAAATAAATCAGACAGAAAAAGAAAATAAAATTCGATCCGAAACAAAGAAAAATAAAGAAAAGGTTTCGGCAAACAACAAGAAAAAGAAAAATGCATGGATTGAGTTCTTGTTGTGGATTTGGAGATTGTTTGATAAGTGAAGGTCTATTATTGTTATATTTGACCTTTGTCCTTGTTCACTATGTTTTGGGAAAGAAAAGAATGAAGTTTGGGTCCAACATGATGAAATTTGGCCCTCGAATTGAAGTCATAAGGTGTATTGAGCTTTGCTAAGTCTTGGTGACTTTATTATCACCACTATTCTAAAAATCGAATTCCTTATGCCTAACCCCATTATCACCTTTATTTTGATCTTTTCGTGATTCTTAAGATTGGTAAACTTTGATTGTGGAGATTTTCTCAAGAGTAAGCATATGGTTTTAGTCCATTCGTGCACATAATTGTTACATGAGATTTTCCAGAAAATATTATTCACATAGTGCTTTTATTTGATGAAATATGCAAGCTATTTGTTGCCTTACAATCTGTTCTCTTGCATATACTTTGAGTGAATATTGCCATTATCATGTGTGAAAAGAAGAGAGTATGCCTAGTGAGGAGGATTTGATCAACTTAACATGTTTACGTGCTTATTTTTCTCACTTCTAACTTATTCATTTTATGATTACTATCTATGACGCTTGGAACTTTTGTGCTTACATTAGAATGCTTAACTTGAAAGCTATGTATTTTAAAGATCTTGAGACAATTATTTAGGGGCAGTAGTAGTTTTAGTAGAGTCTTTTATTTTGTTTTGCTAAGGGACTAGCAAAAGCTAAGTGTGAGGTAGTTGATAGGAGCACAATGTGCGACGATATTAATATGTTTATGTCATCTTTTATGCTTTGTTTAATCCTTATTTATCTAAGATAGAGTCATAATATAGTTGAGTGTTGATTTGGTAGAGTTTTGGAGAAAATGTGCTTAATTGTCAGAAAAAACGACTAAGTAAAGAAATCTGAGGAAAAAGTGCAAAATATGTTGTTTTCGTGATTTGGAGGCCTGTATTTAACTGACTTATTCTTTTCCAAATTTAATGAAATTTGGCAGACATATAATTGGCAAGCTGGAGCGTATTGTATCAAAAATTCAGATCAATTGGAGCTAGGGAAGTCACCCAGCCGATGGCTGTAACTTGGCAGTTTGAACAAAAGTCACCAGGGACTAACATGATTTTCCTGGGATTGTGTCTTGACTTCCATAATTTATTCTGGACGTTTCACCAGGAATTTGAGGAAACCCTTTTATAAAGAGAAAGCCCTATGAGTCTAGTTTCTCCAGGACTTGGAATAACAACAATCAAATCACTGAGGAGGGAGTTTTTCCGGATTTATTGGATAAAGGTCAATCTGCCGAGAAATAGAGTGGTTTCCCGGTTGCGCAAGGAAAGCTTTCCTTTGGACTTTTGAAGCATAGATCAGATGTAATGGACCTAAAGACATGTCCATACTAACTTAATGAGAAGATTCAAGTCTAAGATAAGGCCAAGAAGAGTTTAGAAGAAAAGAATTCGGATAACAAGAGAAAGAAAAAGAATCCTGATTAATTTCAGGAAAATTCCTGTGCACGTCTCTCAACTTCCACGGACTCTCCCGGACATCTCACAATGAATCAGAGTTCGAGCCTTATATGGATAGAAAGCTACGGGAGTCTAGTTTCCAAAGCAGTTGGAATCACCTCAATATCTATTTTCTAGAGATAGTTATTATGTAATCAATGCATGGAGGTCATTCTGCCGAATTCAGAAAATCAAGGAAAACCTAAACCAATTCGGTTTTGGTTTGTGGCCGGCTTCTCTAGGTTATTTCCTCTATAAATAGCCATGTAATAGTCAGAAAAAGATATCTCTTCTCTCTCACTTTTCAAAGCCGAAATTCTGTCCATCTAGCACCACAAATCCAAAGAAAATTCAAGCCAATTCCATAGTTCATCACTACTTCCGATCGCAAGTTTCATCTCCACTGAATCTCTCTTTGCCGATTCCTCTACAGGGTTTCTTTTAAATTGTGATTCACTCATCTCTCATGGCTTGTAATTTTCTGTATAATTACTTAACTTTGTCTATGAAGTTTGTAAGGATTTGTGGTTTGTTATTTGGTTTTATTAATTTTACATTGGATTTCTGAAATTTTGTTATGTGTTTTGGTTTTCTTTTTGTTTAATTGATAAACATGTATGTGACGAATTGATTGTATGGCAATAGGGCAGTACGTTTGTTGCATGATTTGATGATTTTATTTGGTTTATTTTCTGAATTCGTATGCACAACAAGTTATAGGGTTAAGGGTAGCTTTAGCTAGGCGATCCTTAGGTTTATTTCTTTATGTTGCCGAACCACAAATATGGGGTAAATTATACACGAAGTTAATTGATCTTGTATTGGTTCTAAGGGGTAGAGTAATTCAGAAAATATGCATGTTGAAGCAAGGTGAGGTGACGCCATACTTGTTGCATGTTTCCAATTCGACTCATTGTGCTTATGTGTTCCTTGGTTTAATTTCTACACGAAGTGTCTTTAAACTGATTAGCACTATGTTTAGGGTTATGCACGAAGCTAATTCTAAATAATTGAGGAGTTTTGAATGATTAGATGAACCACGAAGGGCTCTAGTTATAATTGGAACTAAATTGCATGAAATCGGTGATAAATGTTTTTGTCATATTGTTGTTTCGTGATCGGTTTGTTATTTGACATGGGAGTTTTATGTAATGTGTTTTGTTTGAAAGATGTTGATCACATGTAAATATATAATTTATGATTTAATTTCGTAAAAATCAGTAGAATATAGAATCAAATTTCAAATCCCCAATATGATTTTGTATTACTTTATGTGATTGAACGCCCTTGATTTCTCCGGATTGAACGATCCCTACTTGCTCTATACTAACGATGACACAAGAGGGTAATATTTGTATGAAGTTGTTTTGCAGGTACAATGTGGTTGGATAATAGCTCCATCAGGAGGAAAGCTTTGCGGATGCCAAAATTAATATCGATATCTAATCGACCTCCAAGTCCTACAGGAATAGATTGTCTATATCCGCATCCTCCTGCTGTTGTAGTCCCCTGCATCCTCCAAGTCCTACAAGAATAAACTGTCTATATCTGCATCCAAAAACAGATCACATAACAAAACTGTGTATATCTGCATCCAAAAACAGATCACAAAACCAAACTGTCTATAATGGACTTTGTACATGATCACACTAGTTGTAAGGGTATGGTCAATCCCAGTCTGCAAGTTACACATATGAAAATAACGCCTCAGCTGAGTGCGACTGTAAAACCATATAGTAAGATGTACTCAGAGCCTTCATAATGAATTAGTGAGTGAAGGATCATGCCATTAAACTCAAATTATTTATACTTTATTGCAAGATGCAGTATTTTATGTTCTATCACTTGGTGTAGTGACAATTATATGTCAATATTTGATGCGAAGGATGGGATGTAGACATTGCAGTGGGGGACGAGAAAGCCTCAATTAACCACCATCAACATGAAAAAAAAAAAAAAACAAAATAGTTGAGTCTGCATGAGCAGAACTAAGCTGTCATCATTCAATATCATTTCTAGTAATCTAATAGGAGAAACAGGCCACAGATATAGCAATCACTAGTTCATTTAATCACTTTACTTCGCACAAATGAATCCTCCATTACACTTTAGAGCATACAATATCCTCAAACTCAGATAATCCCATTCAACTTATACAGACCATAGCAAGAACTAACATGGCTCAAGTAAGATGTTCATAAGAACTGGAACTGGAAGATAGAGGCCAAACTGTAGTTTCTGGATTATGAATCCAGAAAGCACAAATATCAACATGTAAACACCAAATCGAGTTGCTAAGAGTTACTAGACTATAGAAATTTTGAGCAAACAAATGCATAGAAGTATCTCAAATGCAGAAAATGTTGTGTGGAGACAGAGCGATCAAAATTAAGAGATGAGTGATCAAATTAAGAGAAGAACTAAGACCACCTTCCCTAAATCTCTCATAAACTGTAGCCCAGCCTCTGCGATTCGTAGAGAACGCCAGTGGAGAGAGAGCGAGCGAGAGAAGAAGAGATTTCAAATAACTAGGGTACCCTAGTTATTTGAAATCTGCGTTTTTGCCTAATGAAATCTGCCCAGTGATTTCTTCAAATCCAAATCCTTTATAAGAAATTTGTGCTAAACGGACTGATTTTGATTTGGGCTTTCCAAATCCAAATCCTCAGGTCCAAATCACCCTATCGAAACGGGCCCTTAAAGTATTTCCAAGTTTAAGATTATGCATATTGGGTAAGTCTATCGGACAAAGAAGCATTCAATATCTCCTGAAGAAATCCTCAATCCAGGAAGATGAAAGATAGAGCAGATCAGCAATAGGCAACAAAAGTAGATGTTTGACACCAGGAACATTACAGATCAATGTTGTGGGCTATCCCACACCCTACAATTTCAATGTTTCTCTCTTAAACTGGGAAGACTACAGATCAACACCCGACACTCTTCATCCACATCAAGTAGAACTGTATAAACGACTCACTTTTGTTACTTTCCAATGAACAGCTCTATGGCATTGTTCACCACAGTCTAGTTCAGGTTTCAAAGAACAGTAGACTCAAGTAGTACTGTAAGCCTGTGATGAGTCGATTCTGTGGCTCCAAAGATTGCAAGCTTAGACACTAATAAAGATTGGCATGAAATTTCACAAATTCAGAACACGATAAAGAGGTTGCAAGCTTAGTCTGTAACTGCTGATCTAGGAATCGAAAGTAATAACAGGATTTAAGGATTTGAGATAGCTGAACAACCAGAAAACTTTTTTTTAAGTCTACAAGCACAACTTATGGGGCGTGAGAAATAAGGTCAATGATTCCTTTCAATCATAAGTGATGAAAATTCCTTCAGAGACTATCCAAGTCTCTAAAATATGTGACATGACCAGGCCAGTTTTCATTCAACTGCTATTCTCTTCTTTATTTCCCATAAACAAAAGGAAGTCCCTTATTTGCAGTAACTTAGAAGGGAAAAGTTTGGTAGCAATTGACCCAGCAGCGGTATAATGCGAAAATGCACACAATGATCCAAGTGCTTGGGAACAGAGTTAACTCCAAAGATGCATAAATGTTCTTTCCTGTTATAGGAGAAGCATATACCAAGAATATGCAGCTTCTATGATGAACCCTCTTCGTTTATGTTGCTCATTTCATAATGCCACTTTAGCAAGGCCTCTGCCTCTGCCTCTTTGGAAAACACATATATTGATTATATGCAATAAAGAAAATCGTTTATCAAGAAGCAGCATAATCAAGTCCACCTTGAAACTTATAGGTTGCTCCAAATGTAAACTTCTTGATTGTGATACTAACGTATTGTTAAGTATACAATACCATCCTAAGCTAGATATCCATCCATTGTAAACAACATTATTATCTGTAGCATTTCAATTATCACACTAATTTCACTCTAGCAATCTGCAAGATAGTGAAATTGTTTAGGTAGAAAAAATATTGTTAGCAGCAGCAACACATTAATCATTAAGAAGAATAAATTTTAAATTTCTCACAATGTAAGGCTCCAAATATAGTCTGATACGATCATCTGTGAAAGAAAGTGAGGCATACTTAATCTTGTTAACTTGCTTGAACTATCACATACAAGTAACTGATCTATTTATCACATACAGTAACCTGTTTAGCTAGTTCACCGATCTATTTATCACAAACAAGTTACAACTGAAAGTAAGTGATAACTCCCCGGTAACTGATCCATGCACAAACTACGAGCATTCTAGCAGCATTCCAGATTGATTCCACTGAGCATCACAGGCTAGCTAAAGTCTCCATGTAACTATAACTATATCCCCCAACTAGAAAATAGTCCTTAACGTCCAAGTCCACATGTGTCTTAAAGATCTTACTCCTAAAATTATAAGATACGACCTTACCGGGAATATGGAACAAAAGAGATGAAGAAACCTCCTCCTGCTGCAGTTGATCTTGTTCCTCTTTTCCCTCTCCACCAAGAAACAAGACATAAAAACGAGAAAACTGATCATAATAGCCGTGGAATGCAGCAACAACCCGATTGAGATCAACATGATACTTGACAAACCAGCCCGAATAGTCATTCCCCATCTCCATGACATCAAATTCAGCATTACAATCATTATATAGATAACCCTCTGATGACCCGTCCTTGTATACATCAATCAAATACAAATGACCACCAGACTCCCCAAAGTACCTATGATCAAATTTCGGAAACTTATGAGGACAGTTTCCAGTCACAACCAGAGGAGCACTAGGAATGGCAATTCCCAAACGTTCCTCATCTATGTCATAGTAATGCACCAAATCCGCATTCTCTCTCACCAAACTGTTCTCATCCTCACCAATACTAATCGTCAGCTCTGTCTCGTCTCGTATCCAATGAACTGCGCCATTGCAGTACACACCTCCTTCCCTGCTCCTGCCATCTAAGTGCATTTCAATGTCCCTCGAGGCGAAAGGCGTCTCAATAAGCCTCCAAGTTCGAGTCTCCGACGAATAAACGTCCACCTGGTGCAGCCAATTGTGCTTGAAAATAGTACTAATATAGACTACCTTGTAATGAGTCGACTTGGAAGGGTCAAAAGCCAATGCATATCGCTCGGAAACAGTTGTTCTCCGAGCCCGGGGAGGCGAAAGAGCCCCGAATTCGATGGTGGTGGGATTGACAACATAGATAGAATATTGTGAGGTGGGATGATGCTGATATGGTGTTTTGTGTTTAGAGAATGGAATGCAGAGAAAGAGACCATTGCAGGACTGAAGAATCTTCAACCCGAACTCATTCCACTCCCCTTGGACGAAGTTGTTGAAGTTGTTGAGAGTTTTGAAGGGGTTGATAAAGTGTTGAGGGTTGTCAAAAGAAGATGATGGGTTTTGACGAAGGGACAAGAAGGTGAAGTCTTGGGTGGTGTTGGAGAAGAAAGCAGAGACTTTGGTGGTCCGGTTTTGGAGAGTGTGGCGGCGACGGAAGACGGGGTTTGAGATGAGAGAGAACCAAAGCTTGGAAACGCATTTGAGACGCACAAGTGATAGAGCCGGCACAAAGAGAAGGATTTGCGTTAAGAGGTCTTCGATATCGGCTACGGTTCCGGCGGCGGAGGAGGAGGAGTTGACTTTGTGGGAGGTGGTCTTCCTCTCCATAGTTCGGGGTTTGGGGTTTGACTGTGACAGTCTTTGAAAGTAGACAAGATATTAGGGCTGGGCGCGGGCCGGGCCGAGCCCAAAAATCCCAAAGCCCGACCCAAAACCCGACCCCCTCGGTCCGAGCCGAGTCGGGCTTTTTCCCAGACGAGGACCGGCCCGAGACCGAGCCCGACGAGCCGAGCCGAGCCCTCAGGCTTTTTCGGGCCCAAATCGGAGAAGTGGCCGGTTGCGAGGAAGTGGCCGGTGAAGCTTGGGAACGATGATCGGGAGGCGATTAGGGAGGAGAGAAACCGGTGGAGCTCGCAAACAAGGAAGTGGCCGATTACGAGGCGGAGATTAGGCAGGAGTGGATGAGGCTGCGGAGGGAGCAAATCAAAGCTCTACACATCTGAAAAATCGAAACAGAAGACGAGACAGCTCCATCAGATTGAAAACACACAATCAGATCCTCACAACAACCAAAATGAAAATTCGCCGATAACAAATTGAAAATTGATCGGAAATAGATCTTAGGTTTCAGGCGAGCGAGAGAGAGAGAGAGGAGGACCTGGAGAAGACGACGACGTCGAGGCTGTTGAGGATAGACAAGACAGCTCCATCAAAAGACGGAGGATTGGGGAATCGACAGGGCGAGGGGGCGACGGAGGGAGGAGCTGGTGCTTGAGGAGCTCTAGAATCGGTTGGATCGCAGAGACGGAGAAGCCGAGAGCTCTAGAATCGGTTGGATCGCAGAGACGGAGTAGCCGAGGAGCGGTTGGATCGCGAAGACGATGTGAGCCCGTGGCTATAAATAAAGACTTCGGGCCGGGTCGGGCTTTCGGGCCCAAGAAAAATAGGGCTCGGGCTCGGACCGAAGTTTATAATTTCGGGTCGGACTTTCTTCGGGCCGGTCCTAAAAATTTTCGGGCTCGGCCCGTATCGGTCTTTTTTCGGGTTTTCGGGCCGGGCTTTCGGGTTTTCGAGCCCAAACGCCCAGCCCTACAAGATATAAGCTTCTGGTCTACTAAGTGCATCTCCAACCCAAGTCCTAAAACTCTATAAATTTGAGGTCTTAAAAAAATATGGGCTCCAATAGTTAATTAGAGAGGTCCTAAACTCTATAATTTTAGGACTTTGTCTCATCCCAAGTCTTATTTTGAGACTTGGTTTGAGACTTGGTCTTATAAATTTTGCTTGATCCCAAACACTCAATTTTTTTTTCTTCAATTCAATATTATATTTATTTATCATGTACAAGAATAAATTATTATTAATTACAACACAAAATAAAAAAAAATCAAATATATAAATTTAAAACTTTTAGTTAAAACCTTACCATTGGAGATGGTTGAAGTCTTATATGAATAGGTCTTATAATAGGTATGAGACCTCATTATGAGACTTCATGGTTGGAGATGCCCTAAGAGACAAAACAGAACAGCATCATCGTTACGACTTAGGACAGACTTAAATTACCGAAAAACTAGAACCTGAAATTTCAGATGACTACAAAGTTGTGAAGAGGTGAGACCACGTCTAGAGGGTCATGTCTGCCTCACGGTCGGTCAATCAAACCACCGAGGGCAGAAGGTCGCGGCAGCCTTAAAATGAAAGATGAAGACCCAAACCCACACAAGGTAAATGAATTCTAAATGGAAGGCAGATACTCTGAGAAAAAGGGAGTTCTGAGCGACACCTGCGAACGAATGTGCAGATTTATGTACACAGAATGTGGGACTTCCGTCAGTCAAAATCTTATTAGAGTCGGGACCAAGGTTTAAAATCTCTACGATATATCCGATATATCCCCGATATTTCATTTTTTCGGCAGACCGATATATTTTTGAGGTAAATATTTTTTATTTTCCCGTATCTACCATATATCTCCGATAACTTAAAATATCTCTGATATTTAAGATATTTGCGATATATCTCCGATATTTTAATGAAATATCTATAAAATTTTCTAATAATTTTTTTTTTCTCGAGATTCAAGAATGTTTATGAGAAGAGTAATTGAATAAGTAATCAGTGATCAACTTGAGAAATATAAAAAAAAAAATGAGTACTCCAGATTCCCCTCAAAGGATATCTGGATGAGAGAAGTGACAAACAGTCTTGATAAATATTGGTGAGGAGTATTCTCCTCGAGGAATATGTAAGAAAGTAAGAAAAATGTAATCATCTCGATTGCTCGAATAAGTAATCGCCTCAATTACTCAAATAAGTAATCTCCTTGAGTTCTCAAATAAGTAATCGCCTCGAGTGCTCGAATAAGTAATCTCAAATAGTTATCGAAAAAGTAATTGTCTCATGGACTCATAATTAGTAATCACTTCGAGTTCTTGAAAAAGTAATCGCTTCGAGTTCTCCAATTAGTAATCACATCGAGTTCAATAACCGTGATCAATAATCGATAGTGGACGCAACTCATGCAATGAATATTAAATGAATGTAGTAACTAGTAACTAGTAAGAGGAGGCTAAGAATGCAAAACGTAGGCTTGTTTTTAGCCTAAAAAAACAAAGCTGTGTATTATCATTTGTTTCTGTCTGAATCCGTGGACTCACAGATACCGGTGGATCTTGGTGTGATTCCTGCCTGCAAACCCTGCTAACTAAGGGAATACCGGGCGGGGCCGGTCTATTCCGCTCTGATGCTTAAGTCAGTATAGTTGGGGTAAACTGATAACTTAAACGGGAATGAGAAGTTGGAGTATTGATTACCTATTAATGAGGGTAGTTGGGACTCATATATAGGCTGCCGGGTGTGAGGACTGTTCTCACCCTTCGATGTGGGACTGGCCCCTTTCTGCCCATATTACTGTACTGTTTCGGCCCCTGTTTGGGGAGCTACCATCCCCGGTTCCCGGGTCCAGGTCACAAGTAAGACCTGCCCGGGCGTTGGTGTAGGTGTTCATGCTTTGGCCCCGGGCCCTGGGCCTGGTCCAGACGCCCTGGCTGCGGGTCTGGAGGCCTGTGTAGCCTCTCTATGGCCACTGTCAACAAGTCCCCCAAGTTCCCGGTCAAGTGCCATCTTGAATGGGAAGTTAAATATGTCTCGCTTTACTGGCCAGCAAATCCGCTGGGGCACTTACCCACCGGTACCATAGCCCCTCAAGTCCGCGTTTAAGATTGGGTTCGGCCGGGCGTTCGAATAAACCTGTTATGATGATGCATATCGTGATGAGTGCATGGTAACGAAGTTGATGGTGACAGTTGCATATGGGGTACAAGATGTAGTACGTGAGATGATAATGTGGCATTGAAATCTGCCATGCTATGTTTTGGGATAACCCGGTGATGATAGCGAATGAGATGATGTGACGTTGAAATCCGCCATGCTATGTTCCAGGATAACCTGGTGAAGATAGCAACTGGGATGAACGAGTCCCCATGTTCGAAAACCGTAGCCGCAGAGGGCATCAGTTGACGTAAACCGTGGGTGACATGGTGAGATGTAAAACCAGAGAAATTGCCCTGTGTTAGAGGAGTTCCCGGTGGGTGGCGTGGCCGAGAGAGCATCGGTGGCCGTTCCTGTCGTTTCCTGCCGCTTTTGTTACTGCAGGCATATAGGATGTGCAAGGTTTTTAGCCTGAGGGAAGAGTTGTCCTGTGTTTAAGAGGATCAAGTCTCCCGGGGTGAAGCGGTCCCGTGTTGGCACTGGTCAACATTCCCGATCGTTTCATACATTTTGGTCGTACATGCGTGAGGTATGTGCAGGGTTTTTAGCCTGCGGGAAGAGTTGTCCTGTATGAACGGATCAAGTCTCCCGGGGTGAAGCGGTCCCCTGTTGGACCGGTCAACATTCCCGATCGTTTCATACCCTTTGGCCGTACAGGTGTGAGGTATGTGCAGGGTTTTTAGCCTGTGGGAAGAGTTGTCATGTATGAGAGGATTAAGTCTCCCGGGGTGAAGCGGTCCCCTGTTGGCACCGATCAACATTCTCGATCGTTTCATACCCTTTGGCCGTACAGGCGTGAGGTATGTGCAGGGTTTTTAGCCTGCAGAAAGAGTTGTCATGTATGAGAGGATCAAGTCTCCCGGTGGGTGGCGTGGCCTGGAGTATTCCTTGGTAGTCGTCTCCACATCGCTGCATTTGTTCCTGCAGGTGGGATGTATGCAGGGTTTTTAGCCTGCGGGAAGAGTTGTCCTGTGTTAGAGGAATAAGTCTCCCGGGTTTATAAAGCCCAGTGGTAGATTGGATCCGTTAGGTCGTACAAAGCTTTCCGTAGGAATGTCTCAGTTCGCTGAACCGGTTATTCCATAAGAGAGCGGTAAGCAAGTGCCATCATGTCCGGTCCGATACCGTATCCATTAGTCGAAGCTGGATGGGCTGAGGACTGTAAAACCGTTGAACTGGAGCATGCACTACGGTTGGAATATAGTAGCCTATACATAATATTGTTGCAAGGTTTTTAGCCTGCGGGAAGATGTTTCCTGTGCTAGAGGAAGACTTCTCCCGATAGGGTACCATCCCGGTGGAATGGCCCGTACCGTTGGAGTATATGTTAGAATGCCCAGTACTTGTTGGAATATTTCAGGGGTAACAATAATAATCCTGCAGGATTTCTAGCCTGCGGAAAGAAGTCTCCTGGGTTAGAGGAAGAGTTCTTTCGGGAAATACATAGCCGTTGTTACTTGGCTTTAGTCATTCATTTGGCGGCGAGATAAAGCGTAGGCTGGGAGTTGTCGGGCTCTGTATGTAAGACAG
The DNA here is from genome assembly GCA_963682095.1 of Potentilla sterilis. NCBI lineage: Eukaryota > Viridiplantae > Streptophyta > Magnoliopsida > Rosales > Rosaceae > Potentilla > Potentilla sterilis. The sequence goes on from OY821758.1 coordinate 46,987,211, forward strand.
GTGACTGTTGTAGTACTGTGATGTTTTAAATGATGTAGTCCCTCAATCTTGTCATCTGACAGCTGGGGGATTGTCGATGTGTCCATGGTGAGTTACGTGGACTGACCTCTTTGGCGGAGATCTGCGGCTGTGATTGCCTTGCCCTTTGGAATACCCTAATTGCTTTTTTTTGGGGGGATCCAGGGGTTGGTTGTGCCGCCTATAAGATCCTTCAATCTTCTTTCTGCTCTACCCATTGTGTCCATGCGCCGATGACCTGTTCAGAGAACATATCCGCAAAAGACGATCTCAACCTTGCAGCAGATTTCGTTCCTGGGTTAGACATGGAATCTAGAGAATCAGGTAACCCCGTAAATCCCGCCGCGCTGGGTGCCGCCGATAGGGTGATAGGGCGAGCACGTCAGCACACGATATCAGACAGTGAGATGGCAGTTTTTTACGATGATCGAGCCTGGCCGCAGTATGACCCCTGGCGAGATAGAGGACTTCCGGGCGAGGTGGGGTATCGATCGGTCGATAAGGCTCCGAGCGCTCTATCCTGGTGAACTGGCCTGCAACCCAGAGGAAGGTTGGGTTGCCGTGTTTGAAGACCAGATGCGTCACGGCCTCTCTCTGTCACTGCCTCAGTTCGTTCAGTAAGTGTTGAGCATGATAAACCTTTCTCCCGCCCAACTTCCTCGCAATCAATGGAGGCAACTGCTCAGCCTCGGATGCTTGTACAGTATTTGCAATATCGGGTGGCCCACGGTTAACGAATTCAGGGCGCTGTACACGATTTTTTACAGCAGAAAGGCTCAGTTCAGCGGTTGCGTGACCTTTGGTGCGTGGGATTGTAATCCGGCCATCACTCATCTGCCGTCCTGGACTGCACACGGGTGGAGGAATCAGGTGGTGATGGTTGGGGGGAGATGGCAGCGTAACTCGAGGTTTTACCGCATCTCGGGGACTTACCAAGCTATCGGTCATCAGTTGTACAATCTGACCGATGTGGAGAGGAGGCGGATAGCTCGTATTTTTGGTTGTTTAGATGGAATGAGCCGGAGCTCGTACAACTTCATCCGGTGGAACGTCCTGGAGATATGCGGGTTGGGGAAGAAACCCGGTGGGTGTCCCGTCGAACTTTTCTCTTTCTTTGGTTTATATATATATATATATATATATATATATATATTTGTTCTAGGGCTACTGGTGGACCATTTCTGCGTGCTAACCGTTTGGATAATTGGCCTTCAGCTGTTCTTCCGCGTGCTGGAACAGACACTCTGTTCCGGTGTACATTAGCTTTAGAGACTTTCGCGTGTTGGCTCTCCCAGACTCCAATACCTGGTGGGAGAATGGTCTGGTCAACTCGTTAAAGCGCGCAGTTATGGGAGGTCTTGCTGCCTTCCTTTCGCTGGCTTCCATCCGGGCCTTCATGTCTGACACCGAGGTGGACAGCATTTGGAGTGCCCTGGCGGTCGAACCGTCCTCCCCGTCCGATGACACATTGGCTTGGTGAGGGGGCGGGGGGGCTCCAGAGTTCTTCATGGTCTCCGGGAAGTGTGCTATCGGTACGTGCACGATCTCTCCGGGAAGTGTGGGAACTCAATGCCTTCCCTTGGTGCTGCTAGTGCTTTCGGTAGTGCGGCGTTCTGTTGTTGCCCTTTCTTCAAGGCTGCCAACAGCGTGGTGTTTACCGCTTCCATCTTCCGGTATCGGGCTTCCGCCCTTATCCGGTCCTGATCGCCCCCTTCTCGCAACCGCGCGACTTCTGCTTTCATCTTCTCTATCTCTCCCGCCATATCATCCTGATCGGAGTCCGCGGCACTCCCCGGATCCCTGCGACTGATGGCTTCCCGGCGTACTTCTCCCGGTCTTTCCTCACTAGTTCCTGGCCCCGATCTTCACGCCATACTTATTCGAACGTGACTTTTATGTGACGAATCTTCCCACAGATGACGCCAATTGTTTCTGTCAGAATCCGTAGACTCACAGAGACCGATGGATCTTGGTGTGATTCCTTCTTGCAAATCCTGCTAACTAAGGGAATACCGGGCGGGGCATGTCTATTCCGCTCTGATGCCTAAGTCAGTATAGTTGGGATAAACCGATAACTTAAGCGGGAAGGAGTAGTTGAAGTATTGATTACCTATGAATGAGGGTAGTTGTGACTCGTATATAGGCTGCCGGGTACGAGGACTGGCCTCACCCTTCGAAGTGGGACTGACACATATTGCTGGGCTATTTCGGCCTCTGTTTGGGGAGCTGCCGTTCCCGGTTCCAGGGCCCCGGGCGCGGGACCAGGTGTCCATGCTCTGGTCCCGAGCCCTGGGCCGGGTATAGGAGGCCTGACTGCGGGTTTGGGGGCCTAGGTAGCCTCTCTATGGCTACTGTCAACAACTTCAAAGCCAAAAGATGAATATCTGCCTCTTCACTTGGTTATACCCGGACTGAGATCCTCTGCTCATATTTGTCTGCTCATATTGCCTCATGAATGAATCTTGTCTATCCAATTGTAATCATGTGGACATGGTTTTCCCTGCATTTAAACCATGTAATATGGAGTCCACACCAATGCAAGGAAATCTGACCATAAAATTAAGATTGGATGGCCTAGATGCAGCATGAGCCAATATCAGCAGACAAATATGAGCAAAGGATCTGAATCCGTTATACCCCTCATGCTATGTATGATCCACCTCAACGTTGATCCCCATCTTCATCTCTTCATCTTAACACCATTGATATCTTTGATTAACAACAGGAGGTTGCTTCTTTTCAACTTTTAATTAACCTGGTATATGTCGTCTTTAGGGATGGAGCCAAGATTTCAAAACTATTCTCTGATAATTTTTTTAAAATATATGAAAAAAATACTTGTGCAATCCAAGTCATATAATGAAATTAAGCATACTCCATTACTACATATACAAAACAATAATTTAAATGTCAATCCGACTACCTAATCTTAAGTTCTACTCTACGAGTTTTTATAACAAATTCATCCATAATTGACTCATTGTCAACACAATCAGCAAATTTTCTTTCAATATGAACCAACATACAATCATCAAGAAACTCTGCTTCTATCTTGTTTCAGAGTCGATTCTTAATAATTCTCATAGTTGAAAATACTCGTTCTGTCGATGTTGTAGAGACAAGAAGAGTTAATACCAAACAAAACAATCTATGAATCAAAATGGCAGTCTTCTGCTAATCTTGTTTCAACCAATTTCACACATAATTCTGAAAGACTAGGAATATTCTGAAGCTCAGGATGACTGTGAATATCTTCAGCATAAAATGTCAATTGCAAATCTAAAGCGTGCAACTCAGCAGAAGTAAAATCTTGAGGATATAACTTTTCAGCAAGATTGCAAATAACATCCTTCTTGAAAGACTTAAAATCATCACGGGGATCTAAAGCTGCACTAAGAGTGAGAGGTTCCTTTGATTGCTCTGGAAATCTATCATCTAACTCCCTCAACTGTTTGTCTATAATAGCATTAAAAACATCAAAATGATAGTAGTGCTCAGTTGTTATAGCATCATTACAAGGACGAGTACTATTACCCACCTTATATGGAGCTTACATATCAGACACCTTGATCTCATGAGTTCCACAAAATGAAATCACAGATTCAAATAAAATTCTCCCAACCATCTTCTCTCAACTTTTGAAGCAACTTTTTTGTAGTACTAATATAACTTAGAGCACTAACAATATCTATTGATTTCTTTTGAAATTTTTGGCAAAGAAAATCAGTGATCCCCATGATTTTATTCATAAAATGCAACACAAAAACGAACTCAAAGGAGGTCATTGAGAGATAAATACCTTCAACATCGCCATAAATTTGTCTTGTGTGCCCGTTCTCTTGTAGATTGTCCACAATAAGCTTAGTTGAGCTGAATAATTCAATCAAGCTATTAACAGGTCTAAAATGACTTCCCCATTGAGTCGAGCCAGGTCTTTGTAAACTACGAGTTTGATTAGCTCCGTTTCCAGTCTCAATTAATTCAACATCCAATAACTCTTCAATTTCAGCTTCTATTGTCAGTTTTAACTCAGTACTACTCACCAACGAAATTCACAATCTTGGACAACATTAAAAAGAACCTGTAAATAGCTTTAACTTTTTCTACTGCAGCACATAAAGCAAGCTGTAAACGATGAGCAAAATAATGTACGTAATATGCATACAGACATTCTTGAAGAAACAATGCTTGTAATCCATTCTATGAGCCACGCATATTGCTAGCACCATCATAACCTTGACCACGCAAATTTTCCCATTTGTTCTTTATGAGAAAAATCACTTGCTTCATCCACAAGAAGACAAAATTTATTTTCCCCAACTTCTTCTCGAATTTTATATCTGACTTTGTTAGCCCAAATGTTGAGACTCTGCTGTTGTATTGTTGGTGAAGAGTATTTTGCATTGAAAAGAGCATTATCTAAGACTCTCTTAACTTTTGGGTTGTTCCTTCCAAAAACTTATTGTATTTCATTAAAATTTCCACGATTATCTGAACTCATAGACTCATTATTACCTCTGAAAGCCAATGCTTGAGATCCCAAAAATCTAACACTCTCCACAGTTGTATTTAGACGCGACCAATTTTCCCTCACTTTTGCTAGCGGTAACCTATCAGCCACTTTGTCAATATGGTTTAAGGGATTTCTTAAGTCTTTCCATTTCTGCATAGCAAGATAATGTGCATATTTGATACCGCCCACATGACTATTAAAGGCACAATCTGCACCTCCAACTCTTTTCCAATTTATAAACCCTTCAATAGTGAATGATTTCTGTGACTTGCCTTGATAAAAAAAGGAAGCATGAGAAACAATATGCCTTGTCTTCTTTAAATGAATACTCCAACTAAGAAAATTTTGTGAACTAAGATTCACTAAATCGACGATTTTGATCTCCATCTAAATGAGCTGGATATTCTGCTAACTTAGGTTGACACGGTTCTTTCAAAATATATGACAATCAAACGTTATCATGTTCTTTAATATGATATATAGCTGCATATTTGACGACGCACACTTGGATCACGTTCAATAGAGTTGATATCAAATTCTTGGTTGTTTTCAACTCTGTGAGACTCATCTATTTCCTTTTGAGGCTATGTGCATGTTGATTGTGGTCATTAGGGATCGGATCAGCCGGATCAGAAGAAGGGTTTGGGTTTGTAGACTCATCTCTTAAAGATTCCACATTCTTTATGAAAAATGATAATATAGTCTTCAATGTTTTTGGCTTGTTAGTATCTGACATTAGGCCAATCAATCTAAAAGAGTAGAAGTGATTCAATATTTATACAAGAATCCAAATTCAGAAAATAATTAATTTCACATAATCACATCCCCAAATTCATAAACTTAATAGATAGAACCCTACAAACAAACTGAAAGAAAGGTATGGTACCTCTTGATTCCAAAAGCAAATTGATCAGAAGTACTCAATCCAGGCTCTGAAGAAGACGTTAGCAATAGGGAGTTCTCTGTTGGATTGAAAAAACTGAAGATATGGACTTCTTGGAGAGGGGAGATAGGAGGCTTGTATACTTTTCTTTCTCTTTCTTTTCGATACTAAAGAGGGGAAATATGGGGCCAGGCAATGATATATTGGGTCATTTACTTAATCAGAAAGGTTGTGTACTTGCGTGTAGGAACTAGGAAGTGGACTTATGCACCCGTTTTTAGTTTGCTTTTTTCTTTTGGGGTCCATATTTGTATAGATTATATATTTGACTTTCTTTAAAAAAATTTGTATGGGCTACTGCTGCATATTTACTTATTATATGCTATATATACTTACTCTATTTGTACTGGAAAAAAAAAAGTCTCTAGGCTACAGCCCAGAGGGCTCACCACTATCCTCCGTCCCTGGCACTCGTCTTCTTTTTACGTCAATTTCAATCTCACGATTCATGCTTGCAAGGTATCAACGATTAACCCTGTGAAAAAATTTCTTTCTAAAGTATTGTCAAATAATTAAATCCCGGTAAAACTTTGATAAAATCAAGAATTAGGCAAGAACTTATGTCATTCAAATTTCTTAGAACTTATGTCATTCAAATTCTTAGTTGCTGAGCAAATAAATAAATTTACAATGGTTCCAAATCGAGCAACATGGGAACAAAGAGAAGCAAGAGAAGACTCCTCTAGTTATTTTTTGTTGTTAGAAGGGTAATGAAGGAATTAAATATTTTGGGAGGTACAAATAGCAATTTGAGAGGTGTAACTAGAACCTCCCTTATGTTATTTTTCAAAATGAGAACTGTTCATTTAATCTGATGATGGAGATTAAAAGTCCTCAATAAGTTGGTCTTCATTAGAAGATGAATTATAACATGGTCCCGGACCATTGCTGAAGTGGTGGTCCGGGCCAATGAAATATTGACACAAGTGCAAAAAATAAAGTCATAGATTGTGTCGTTAACTTCGTTTCTTGAAACCCCCAGATTGCTTGTTCTTCATCTTCATACCCAGACTAATACATAAAATTTTAATCCATTCTATTTACTGGGTTCTTCTTCTTCAATCATCTATTGTAAACTTGTAACTCCATCAATAATAAAAGATAGATTCTCACTTTCCTATATATTTGTCTCAAGATCCTCACTTATACAAAATCAAAGGAGACTCATCCTTTGCCCCAAATGACCAGATCTCAAAATTTAGGATTTAGATACCGAATCATCAAAGCAAACCCATAAAAATCGATGCTGACTGCTCACAGAATACAAAACATAAACTTCAAACCAGATTTGGGATGAGAAATATCAAATTCACCGTGCGACCCCTTCGATCTATCTCCGCTTCTTCAGCGTTGTTCTGACCTTTCGGATTGAGTTTGAGGTTGACAATGAAAAAAAAGGAATGGAATTGGTGATGGAAACAACAAAGAAGCAGTACAGTTGTTTCTGTCAGAATCCGGAGACTCTAACAAAAGCACAATAAAGATAGTTCGACACAAGCATTTATAGTGGTTCACCATGCCTACGGTGGGCATGGCTATGTCCACTTAGAATTCACTACCATCGGCTGATCTCTTGGAATCCTTAGTATTCCAAACTTGTAACACCCTGATGACTTATCAACCGATGGTAGTGAATTCTAAGTGGACGTAGCCATGCCCACAGTAGGCATGGTGAACCACTATAAATCCTTGTGTCGAACTATTTTTATTGTGCTTTTGTTAGAGTTTCCGGATTTTGACAGAAACACCACACAACAAATCTTATGATATCTTTCAGTTTAATTTTATTTGATCTTCGAGTTAACTGAAGCTTGGAAACTTGGTGTCATGTTAGAAAATCAAGAAGAGTTCAAATTAGACTGAAAGGTCGGTTGGAAAATATATGATCCACTGGGTTCTGAAAATGGTAGATCTTATTTCTTATTTCATATGAATCAGGAACTAAACGTTCATGAGTTCATCACTTAGGTTTTTACAGTTTATTAACAGAGTTAACTAAGAAGTTAACAGATGTGTACATGACGTGTACAAAACACCACATGTCGTATTCTCATTGGTTCAGATCACCACTCAGCAATGGTCCCGAACCACAAAATAATTCCTCTCATTAGAAATAGCTACTATAGTTTAATAAAATCCTAAAGAGAAACATAAGAGCGTTTGGATCCAGTGAACGAGTTATACGTGTTTGATGTGTTCCTTCATGTTTACCCGAATTAAATCAAGGTTAACTAGCATCTCATAATCTTCCATACGCACTTTCACGTTCACTCACTATTCACTAAGTTGATGTATACAAAATCAATCTATATAACAGACTTCAGTCACTTTTCTAGTTTGAACAAGGACATCAAAGGGTTGGTCCCCTTCATTATGCCAAACTTAATAGCCTCGTCTCTATTTTATTACTCTGTTAACTATAATCAAAATCAGTATTTACTCTGCACGACCACAGTAAAAAGTAAAAGTATTATTACTCCAAATATAATAAGAAAGAGTTGGTGTTGGAATAGTAATTTCGCCACCACAAAAACCCTAATTCCTCCTAAACCCCCTACTCTTCCTTTGGAGCTGCTTCATCTCCCTCCCTCCCTCCAAATAAAGCTTCTGAGAAGCCTCTCTGCATGCTCAAGTCATCTCTGACGCAGGACACTCTCAGCCCTTCTCTTCTAGCCTTCAAGCCTCGCCAAGTTCTCCTCCTTGCAAACCGTAACCTACCCATGACGCAGAGCAACCCCAACAACTCTGCCCAGAACGGTTCTCTCCTCCACGCCGTAGCTAAGTTCCTCGAGGCCAATGGGTTCTCCAAAACCCTTAAAAAGTTTATGTCTGAAGCTCCGATCGTGGTGGGTATTTTCTTCTCTTATACATTTGGCTCGTTTCACCTTAAAGATTGAATTTTTTTAATCTTTGTTTGGTAATTTCCATGGTAAATGCTTAGTTGAACTCTAGTGTAGCTTCACTGCTAGGTTAATTTCATATATAATATGTAAAGGAAATGTAAATTATCTAGTTATGTACTAGTGTTAATAAAGTTTGCTTCTTTTTGTTTCTATAGAATCTGTATCACAAGTGTTGGCTTATGATTTCGCAGTTGTTTGCATTATGATTAGTTTCTGTAGTATGACCTGAATTTGTCTTGTGCAGAAAAATGGGATGAAGGACTCTTCGCTGGATTTGGAAGAGATGTTCTGCAAATATTCTGAAATGTGGTAGGTTGATCAGTTCCTTACCTTGCTAAGGTCACTAATTGTAAAGTTTTTTGTCAATGCTTTGGAAGTAGTTCTTCTAAGTTCTGCAGTCTTTTTACTTCCACTGCTTTTGGTTGTGGATAACTTTTTTCTTAATAAAGCACAAGACTTGGAGTATTTTTTCTTCATATGGATGTCCTGGATTTTGTTTAAAGCACCACAATTTAGTCCAATGCACATACATTTTTATGTGGAGCATTTTCAAGCTCAACCATTTGGAGGTGCAAATACAATACTACGATGCTAATCTTGCCCCTTTTCAATCTATTGTATCTGTTGCTTAAATGAAAATGTCGCTATAATCAGATAAAGTGTAATAACGTCTTGTTCTGATATATTAAATGTTTCTGAAATGCAGCATTACCCCTAAACCCATAGGATTGATTGAGGTTTTAGGTTCAAAATCATAGTTTCTTCTGATGTCAATCTCTGAGATGAAAATGAAAAGACATAACCAAGTGCTCTCTGGCTGACTTTCATAATACTAATCCATTTGGTTGATCTAATTCTTTTCAGTGTCGTACTGTATTCTCATGTACATTTAATGCTCTGTTTTGCAGTAATAAGGACAATACCAGTGTTAACAGTCAGAAGGAGAATGGTATGCTTGAAATGCTCTCTCTCTCTCTCTCTCTCTCTCTCTCGTGTGGGCGGCCATGATTTAGTTAATTTTTTTTATCTGTATAGGAAATGATCCAGCTCCTGAAAAAATTGCAAAATCTAAGGACAAGAAAAAAAATAGAAAGACTTCTGAATTACTCGATCAAGGTGATGTACAAGTCTGCACAGAAGAAAAGAAGCCTGAACAGTTCGAAGAGGCTGATAAGAACGACAAGGAAAAAAAGAAAAAGAAGGGCAAGATTGTTTCTGGCACTCCTGATTGTTTAGAACAAAGTAAATCAGAGCCACTCTCCGGTGCAACCGAAGAAAGTTTAAAAGATCATACATCCGTGAAGGGAGTTGGTGATTCTGAGACAGAGAAGAAATCTAAGGACAAGAAGAAAAAGAAAAACAAGTCAAATGATGCAAATGGAACTATTGAAACAGTTGTAGATGAAAACCTAGAGGACGCTAAACCTAAAGCTAAGAAGAATAAGAAGGAAAGTTCAGGTGGCGAGAATGAGAAGGTAGTTGCCATGGGAGATGCAAGTGAGACTGTTTTGAAAAACGAAGATATCAAAATATCTGACGTTGATGCTATAGATACTGAGAACAAAAGCTCCAAAAAAAGGAAAAGATTAGATTCTGAAGGAAATGATTCAGAGCCTGGGAAGAGCAAAGAAGATGAGAGTGCTGAGAAGTCTTCCATGCAGAAGAGCACAAAGAAGCAGCGCAATGGTTCAACTGAGGTAATTTCTTAATTTTTGTGTGTACGGAAAGTCTGCAAGTGAAATATTTCTAAATTATATGCATATCCCTTCCGAACTATTGTCTAATCGCTAAATTGGTACATATTTTACCTATCAAACATCAATTTGATGAACATACTCATACTCTCTCACTGTTGCACATTCATGCGTATAAAATATTTTTGAAGAAACGGAGATTTATATATTGCTGAGACAATCTAATGATTTTGTAGTTTTGAAAAACCTGCGGTTCTTTTGACTTGCTGGTCTTATGGAAGTTTAAGGTAAAAAGATTAGGGACACAAAACTTTAACCTTTTGTTTATTTTTGTTAAGGGTAAACGGCTAAATAGTAATTAATGAAACCTTTTCGAGTGTTACTGGCTCCATTTCATGTTAAATGCATTTTCCTTCTTCATGTTCATACGTTTTCAAACTGAACCTTCTGCTCATTGTTTGTTCGTTTGTTTTTCTCTCCATCATACATGATGACAATTGAAAACATAGCTTACTGGCTGAAACCATGTTGATGTTATTGCAGCCAAAGACTATCAATGCATTTCAAAGGGTGAAAGTGGATGAGTTGGTATTCACAGATGAGAAGCTTAAAGATAACTCTTACTGGGCAAAGGTGTGAGACTGACTAGCTTATCCGTTTCTTCGTGCATTCCATCTTATTTTGCTTTAACTAATTCTTGATCCGATTTTATGCAGGATGGCGCAGAGATTGGCTATGGTGCAAAAGCTCAGGAAATTCTCGGTCAAGTCAGAGGAAGGTATGTGTCATGTTTTCCATCTCTTTGTTAATGTTACTTAAAGTTATAATTGTGTAATGTTTATTGTCAAGGCATTAAGTTTGCAGCTTAGTGATGTGGTGAAATGTTTCTGAGCTGGCATCTCTCTTATTAGATATTGTTTGAATCAATTGATGGTTTATGAGTTGAAACAATGATAGAGGAACTCATGACGTAAAGTATAAATGCCTGCTTAAAGTCACTATCTGAAACCTATACCATCAATCGAGTTCTATGTAAGTTGTGCAAAGGATTCTGTATGTACACCACATTATTTATTTATTTATAATAATTGACAGATTCAAAAAATCATGTAAGTGAAGTCAAAATGGGCTTAACTTATATTACATAGTGCAACCACTAAGTTCTTTTCAACATGACACTAGCATGGGCATGCAGACATACCTAAAAGATATTTGAAAGGGGTAAATTTGATCGAGCTTTTGGGCTCTTACTCTTATATATAAAGCAAAAGTGACAAATATTACCAAATAAACATTAGTTTATATACAACTTTTTTCTTTTTTTTTTGAAACAATAAATTATTTATTAGAGGGACTGAGAAATTAGAACCAACATCTCCCTTACAGATCTAGGAGATTAATTGAAGTTGGCAGACACTAGAATGATATGCACTCTTTACTCACCTGTTACACAATTTAGTGGAGCCTAATCTATCTGTGTCTCTTTCTCTCTGTCTCTTGTGCAGGGATTTTCGGCATGAAAAGACCAAGAAGAAGCGTGGGACATACAGAGGAGGACAGATTGATCTGCAATCACACTCAGTCAAGTTCAATTATTCTGATGAAGATTGACCAAATATCTTTACGGCCCAAGTTCACATGCTTGCTTTCATCTTCGTTGCTTTAAAGAACGCATGCAGAAACATTAGCCTTGCTGAAGTTGTATGGTAAAGCTAGTGCCATTGTTGCAATTCTTGCCTCTTTGAAATGAATTTTTAGTTAACTACAATTACTGCATATTTAAGAACTTTGTTCCCCCTTTTTTTGTCTTTGGCTCTAGTCCTAGTATCAACCACAAACAATTGGTGTTACAAGGATATAATTAACGGACTTCCTATGTGATAGACTATCAGATACATAGTTTAGTAGAGGAAAGGTTCTGGCCTAATTTGCTGGGCACCAATTCTACCAATTGATCTGTTTTCTGAGCTATTCTTGATCAATCATTTCTGTGATTAGTGATCTTATTCCCAGTGATGGCTTTGTAGTCTTTGTGAAGGTTTGATACATTACAATTAGCTGTTGTCATGGAGCTCATGGTCATCTACATTTCTGTGGTGTTTCTATCACTTGTAATGCAGGTATACTCCACTTTGTAGCATTAAAGTTAATAAAATTTACCCCTTAATACTAGGTAAGGCTTCGTATGAAATGGAGAAAATGCATCGTGAAATTCACATATACTTGGGGAGTGGCACCAAAAACTACATTTTTTAATATCAGGTATCAGACTAGGATTTCTCTCTGAACAAAGAAACATGATCAAGTCCTTTAAATCTGCTATGATATGAGTGGCACCAAAAATCTACATTTTTTATGATTGATTGCTGCTTTTCCACTGCTATGATATGAGTGGAGTTGTAACATGACCATGTTAACCATTGGGGTCAAAATTTCAAGAGTCACGCACACCATTAGAAATCAAACATAAAAACCAGAGCAAAAAGAGTATAGCTGAATAGCATAATGGGAGAGACTATTACCCTCTGAAAGATTTGGATCTACTCGCTTGTTTGTCTTTTTGTTTTTTTCGATAGGCTTTAGAAGGCAACAGAAATGCAGTGTTATCAATTTCCAATCCTGTTTGCAAGAGACGAGTTCAACAAAAGGTATCATCTCTGGAGTGAAGAATCAGCTGGTGTGCCATGTGTTTGTGCCGTTATGACAATGAATGATATCATACCAGCTGCGAAGTGTAGATTTTTAAAATCAGTATATACTGCCAATCGTAGATTGCAGAAGGTGGAAGATAATGGCACAAGTTGTCAGAAGACACCAAGAGATGGGAGTCTCTTATGATATTACCAGAACCAAGTACGGTGATATAAGTATGGTACAATGCTCTGGTGTACGTAGTTCGAGTGCACTCATAATCCCTACCATCTGTAATGGCAAACGTGAATCTGTGTGCACTAGACTCGTATTTTTTTTGTGTTATTTTTGTTCATGGTACGATTGTCTTTGAAGACGCATTATCTGGTATTCTGGTAGTTGTCAGCATTGGTGTGGAGAATAAAGTTTCAGGTGTCGCCATAAGATAAGTGTCTCAATTTTTGGTGGGATATGATTATGTTAACTTGATAAGCTAGGCCCAGGCAAACTAGAAGCTCAAATGACACTGCAAATATCTTGAGAAAACTAGTCAAATTAGGTTTGGTACTCCCAAACCTCATTCAGCAATTCCCTGTCATATTTGGAAGAAACAGATGGATCATGCGATTCAGGAACAGATTGATCATGCGATTCAACTCCCACACCAAATTTGGAAGAAACAAGGTTGATCATGCATTCATGCGACTCATGAGTGAACTACACAATCAGGTTGTTATATAAATGAATGACCTCTAAACGCATAGCTAGCTAACCAGCAACATACTTGGTTGGTTCTTTTTTCAATCTTCTTTTAACTTGTTATTATATTCAGCCCAACTCGGGTTAGGTATCCGAGATATTACCAATTACGGTAAATTATTTTGAAAAAGGAATTGTGACATCAATTCAACTTATGCAATTGATTATGTAATGCAAGTATACGCCATATACTCCAACTACAATATTGATTGTACATGGCTTTATGTTAAGGTGTAACTGCAGATGTCGAGGATCCGAACTGATTAGACTTTTTTGTTGTAGTATGTAATAGTTGATTTCAAGGATCTAAATTCATCTATTTATATACATTTTTCATTTTAATATCATGTCACCTATATATATATATATGTATATGACACTAGTTAAATGGTTTTTTAAAGAAGAAGAAAAAAAAAAGAATGCCACAATTGGGTTAAAGAGTAATCACACACTTAAACATCAAAGTCAATCAACCTGCATGTATATCTGAACAATTTCCTTACCACCTACAAGCAGCATTGTAGTCAATGATTCAAAGGTCATTGGTGAAATTCCTACAAACAAAAGGTTCACGACCCATGGTTTTTACCTGATTACTTCTCCTTTTAAGTATTTGATGTCTTCGTTAACGAAATGAAATGGCTCAAGTGGTAAAAATAGCCAAATTACCTAGGAAGTAGGCTATTAGGCCCAATTACCTAGGGTTTCTATTAGCTTAAGTGTGAAACTCTTACATCCTCTTTTAAAAAAAGAAAATTTAAAAAAAGAAAAGAAAAAAAGGTATATGATGTCTTCGACAAAGAAAAGACAAGTTAATCAATCTTCAAGAAATTACCTAATGGAAATAGTGACATATGAAGACTAAACTCCAACGCGCTCTTAAGAGAAAAAAAAAATGGACATGTTGCCTGGTTTCAACATCAATCTTATGCCTATCTTCTCAATGCGTCTGCGTCATCTGGAAATTCTGTGTGAAATGTGCCTCCGTTGATCGAGCATGAAGCACACGCTAGCAGCTGATGGCATGTATTGATCGATGTCGATAGAATCTATATATTAATTAGTTGCTTTTGTGTTTGTCAAAATGTAATTGTTGCTGGACAGAACTTGTCAAAAGAGCTGAGATCGAAAAGAAGTTCCTTTCGGTCGACAGAAGCCTTGCTTTCAATCCAAGCAAGCTCCCACAATCTGATGCTTGCTTGTTTTTAGAGAGCTTCTTGTGCGAACATGACTGGATATTTAGCGCCATATATGGACTTGCGATTACTTTGGTTGCAAGCAACTATAATAAAATTCACTAGATCTTTAAAGTACGACACTTAGACTTTGTCCTTGATTTGATTTAATTTTTTTGACTAGATATCATACCTTTCCAAAGTCATGAAACATATCAGAGAAAGTTTGAAAGAATAATCGTCTTGGTACACCAAATGTCCGTTAATAGGCTTAGTTTTTTTTTTTTAGCTGCACCAATGTGTAAATGGTTGTTATTGTTAGGAAAACAGATCGACCTCTCTTTTATCTACTCAACAGAGTTTGGTCAACCAGTTCGTGAGTTGGTGCAACGTTTTCCCAAAGTCATGAGACCCTATAAACATCCGTCCAAACATAACAGTGAAAGTACATGCAAAACGGTAGAAGGAAGATGACATAATTTTTCTTGGATCATAGAATCGACCAAGACGACTGCCAAGATAAGTAGTCAAGAAATAAAAAATAAAGAATCTTTGGTAGATAATACGAATCTCTACTATTATTACTGCAATCTATTCTATTTGATGTGTGGGCTTCTTTTATAGGTGGTGTTATTTACATTTGTTATTAACACACTTTATTTTTATTTTTTATATTATTTTTTATTACAAAATAGTACTAAACTTGATTATGATTGGCTCAAATCAAAGAGGGGTGTGTGAATAACAAAAAAAAGGTGTGTTAATATATAACACAACCCTCTTTTATTTGTTATTTTTCTGATATGGGATCTCTCCTCTCCAATACGCCCTCTCATGTGCAACCTAGTTTTAGATAAGCACGTGAAATGAATTGACAACCAATCGAGAAATTTTCCGATGGTAAGATAGCAAAGCCCAAATGAGCGAAATATGTGAACTCACAACGGGCGGAATATAAGAAACCCACACAATGGTATCAGAGCAAACCAGGGATTAGAACCACATTATCTGTGGTAAATTAGGATTCTCGTGTCATAGTGAAGAGTCATAAGTGTTTTTTAGGTGGTGTGAATTTCGGGGACGAAATTCTTTAAGGATGGTAAATTGTAATATCCCAATTTTTAAAGTTGGTCAAATTCTATTTTTCTTGTCAGAAATAGAAAGTAGAGGTCGTCACGAGTTCGTCACATTTTTCGGTGAATTATTTGAGTTCCCGAGCTATTTTTAGTGATTTCTTTAAAATTAGGTCGAAATTTCGTTACCTGATGACGTAGCAACTCGTGATTGGTCCTTAGACTGACTTTGTCCCCATGTTTCTATCAGTCCATGTGCTGATCCACTTGAGTCTTGTCAACTGACACATGTCAGAAGAGGGAAGACTTTTGTTATGTGCTTGACACGTGGCGAGTGGAGAAGAAGCAACTTCTTAGGTGTTGGCAAGTGTTGGAAGCTCCTTAGTGGAGGCTTCTAGTGATGACT
This sequence comes from Potentilla sterilis, assembly GCA_963682095.1. NCBI lineage: Eukaryota > Viridiplantae > Streptophyta > Magnoliopsida > Rosales > Rosaceae > Potentilla > Potentilla sterilis. The sequence goes on from OY821758.1 coordinate 47,003,326, forward strand.
GGCAGATTTTGCTTGGCCCTCTCTTCCTATAAATAGGAATCAGTCCCCCTTCAATCCGTACAATTTTCAGAGAGAATTTTCTCTCTCTAAATGTTCTTAGTTAAAATTTTCCACTGATCAAAAGTTTTTTTATCCGTAACTCTGATTAGAAATCCGCGAGTAGCTACGGATTCGTATCGACGCAATTTTTCTATCCATGGTGGTTGGAATTAGATCTAACGGTGATTTCTAGATGACTCGTTTTCAGGATTCGGTTTACGATCGGTAATATGGGTTGGCGTGTCGAGGTGAGTGGTTTATGTAATGTGTTTCAAATATTCTTATATGCTTTTAAATTAGTCGAAAAGTATGTTTTTGACCTATTTATAAAATATCTCTCTATTTTCAAGTGAAGCATATCGATTTGTGAAATATGTGAAGATTATATATATTATGGTGTTGGATCCATTGTTTGACTAGTCATGGGACATGTGAACTTCTTAATTGGGTTATGCCGAAGTAAGGATGTGACACACGGTTGTATAGGACATGAAGGTCATTAGGTGCCCGTGGGATATCATTAAATTGCAGGATGCCCAATAAGAAGGGATTGTGCAATGTGACCAATTGTATTGTGGTCGACGTGAAATATATGATATACGTATTTTGTAGCGTGCGTAAAATGACATGGCTTTGCTGACATATTACATAGGGCACTCACTGAGCGCGTGATTTTGCTCACCCACCCATTTACTTGCTATTTTGCAGAGAAGTGTTCAGTGTTTGTCGAGTCAAAGTGTCGGACGAGCCTAGAGTGAAGAGCCTAGAAAAAAATGTTTTTATTTTTTATTTACATTCCGCTTTGTAACATTTAACTCACACATCGAGAACGGCGCCGGGTGCCTTAAACCCCACCGACGCGGAGACCGGGACGTGACAGTTACCTAAAGCAGTATAGCTGATGGAACCCATTATTGCATGGTGATCGCTGTCTTGTGCATGAAGTGGATTAGGGAGGTACCTTGCTACACCAAAGTCACCAACACAGGTAGCCATGTCATTGTCCAAGAGAACGTTACTAGGCTTCAAATCACAATGAACTAATGGCTTGTGAAAGAAACTATGTGACGCAGTAGAAGTGTGGAAGGGTTGATCAACGTCGAACCCTCAATGGAGGGAGAGCACAATTAACGTTGTACTCACTACCAGAAAAAATCCTTTTACCGACGAAAAAAAAAAAAACGGCCGACGACATACTATTTTCGTTGCTAAAAAAAATTTTCGTCAGCTATTCCCCTCGAATGGCCGACGATTTTTTCTTTCGTCCCTAAAAATAAAAAATCGTCGGCTATTCCACAAGAATGGCCGACGATTTTTGCTTTCGTCCCTAAAAAATATTTTTCGTCGGCTATACCCCTTGAATGGCCGCCGATTTAAAATTTTCGTCGCCTATTCTCTGAAAGTATAGCCGACGAGTACTATGTTTGATTTCGTCGGCTATGATAAAAAAAAAAACAAAAAAAAAAACCACCTTCCATTTTCTATCACTATCGACAAACCATTGTTTCAGCCTTCAAATGCAAATATGTCGTCAAATAAGATATGACCGAAATAATGAAATACGTCTATGGTTGAAAAATGACAAGATTCCGACAAAATCTGTGTGCCGAATGTTGCGGTTAACTGTTTTGTACTTCCGTTTTCCTATGGATAGCCTGACGTTCGGCATTATTTCGTCGGAAAATTTTTATACGATTAGTTGCGTCTCATCGATTTGAAACTATTATCTGTTGAAGGTCAGGCAAAAAAACGTCATTTAGACAGGCCAATTACCATTTCTAAGCGTTTAAAGGGTTGACTCACCCGGTTGACCGTCCCGATCGAGCCTTTAACGTTGTCAGATGTAGTTGGATATTTTTTCATACATGTATTTAATCTTAACGGTGATATCTGACGGTTGGAATAGATTTTCCAAACTTTTAGATTCAAAATCGGAACATATGCACTAATGTTCCTTAACTTGTTTACTAAGTGTTTCAGTGAATGTATAGTTTCAAATAGTTACTATACGTACACTCTTCAAATGCAAATATGTCGTCAAATAAGATATGACCGAAATAATGAAATACGTCTACGGTTGAAAAATGACAAGATTCCGACAAAATCTGTGTGCAGATTGACCGTTGCAAGTCAAAACCCGGTTTACTGCAGATTTGGCGTCCGGCATCCGAATGACGATTGTGATACCATTCCGGAAAGGGAACGACGCCAGGAATCAAACGCGTCGCTTTGCCACGACGTGTGGGCTTTTTCGGGCTTTCGAGTTCGTTTAGGGCCTCAAAACGGCATTTTAATATGTTTTCAAGAATAGCCGACGAAATTGATGTAAATCGTCGGCTATTCTCTAAGTTTAGCCGACGAAAAGTATATGTCGTCGGCTAAACTCTTGCGATCCGCTTATTGTCCGCCGTTGGATGGCTTAGATCCAACGGCTGCTGATTTTCCAAAGCATAGCCGACGAAGTATTTGAATTCGTCGGCTAAACTCTTGCGATCCGCGCCTTTTTATTGTCCGCCGTTGGATGGCTCAGATCCGACGGCTGTTGATCTTCCAAAGTATAGCCGACGAAATCTTTTAAATCGACGGCTATTCTCTCTGCTTTAAATCTTTCAGCCCGCCGTTTTTCTCTCCTCCTCCTCCTCCTCCTCCTTCCCCTCCTCCTCCGGCCTCCTCCTCCAAAGCATAATTTAATTTTTTTCTTCCCCAAAATTTAAGAATAGCTGACGAAATTTCGTCGGCTATAACTTTTATTACCGACGAAAATCACATTATTTCGTCGGCTCCTCCTCTTAAAATATTAATATATTCTGACAAATAGCCGATGAAATTGATTTTCTTCGTCGGCTATAGTTGCCAAAATCGTTGGCCATACTCGAAAATATCCGACGAACTTCGTCGGATATTTTGCCAAGTTTGGCCGACGAAAATTCATTTTCGTCGGTGATAATTTTGGAATGGCCGACGATTTCGTTATTTTCGTCGGCCATTAGTATTACCGACGGGCTTTTACCGACGACTTATAGCCGACGAAATTTTCGTCGGTAGAAGGAATAGCCGACGAAAATTTTTTCGTCGGCTATTCTGTCAAAACTGGTAGTGACTCTATAGAACAGGTCTGGAATCCACCAGGAATTAAGAGACAAACTCTTAGGGTTTTGATTAATATGAAAAAAACTGATTGTATGTGATCCTAAAGGGATGCTTAAATACTGAAAAGAAACCCTAGGGCAACTAACAAGGAAACCTAAAAGCCCAAGGAATTAAAACAAAACAAATCCAAAACAAATTAGAAAACTTAAATCTTGAAAACATATTAAACTGCCGTTTTGAGGCCCTAAACGAACTCGAAACCCCGAAAAGGCCCACACGTCGTGGCAAAGCGACGAGTTTGATTCCTGGCGTCGTTCCCTTTCCGGAATGGTATCACAATCGTCATTCGGACGCCGGACGCCAAAACTGTAGTAAACCGGGCTCTAATCTTGGTGGCGGACGACATCTGGCGGATGTCGTCTGGCGGATGACGTCTGGCGGATGAACCACCCCTGGCGGATGACGTCTGGCGGAAGAACCACCCTTGGCGGACGGACGTCTCTGGCGAACGAGTTTTGACTTGCAACGGTCAATCTGCTCTTCAATGTTTGCTGCCATCCATCCTACATCAGTCTCCTCCACCTCTGAAGAACTCGACCCCGAGTTCTCTTCTGGATACAGAACCTCATCCTCTCGATACTCATATATGTCAGCCACATTAAAGGTATTTGAAATATTCATAGAATCTGGAAGAGCAACAACATAACCATTATCATTGATCTTCCGCAATACCTTAAATGGCCCATATTTTCGGGGCTGCAGCTTGTTGTAAGTTCCAACTGGGAACCTCTCCTTTCGTAGAAATACCATCACATCATCCCCCTCTTTGAACACTTTAATCCGTCGATGCTTGTCTGCAGCAGCCTTATTTCTTGCTCCTGTAGCCTCTAGCTTAGCTTTGACTTCCATCTTAACAACTTGCACATCCTCAGCCATGCTTGCAGCAACAACACTATATCCATGAACCCTTGGTAATTTCACCAAATCAACCACATGCCTAGGTACAGAGGTATATACCAAAGCAAAAGGTGATTTTCCAGTAGCACTATGCACAACACTGTTATAAGCAAACTCCACCTGAGGTAAAGCTAAGTCCCAGCCTTTTGGTTTCTCTCCACAAACACTTCTGATCATGTTCCCCAACGTCCTGTTTGTCACTTCTGTTTGCCCGTCAGTTTGAGGATGAGCGGTGCTACTCCGATTCAAACTGGTTCCGAGTTTTCTCCACAAAGTAATCCAAAAATGGCTGAGGAACTTGGTGTCTCTATCTGAAGTAATAGACATAGGCACACCATGCAGACGAACAACCTCCCTGAAAAACAGCTTGGCTACGTTACTTGCATCCGAAGTCTTTTTGCAAGCGATAAAGTGTGCCATCTTGGAGAACCTGTCAACCACCACAAAGACAGAATCCACTCCTCTTTGTGTACGAGGCAGACCTAAGACAAAATCCATTGCAAGATCCTGCCATATATCATCAGGAACAGGTAAAGGCATATAAAGACCAGTATTCTGAGATTGACCCTTAGAAACCTGGCAAGTGTAGCACTTCCTGACAATGGCGCCAGCGTCTTTTCTCAGCTGAGGCCAGAAATACCTCTCTTCTAGGCTAGCAATAGTCTTGTCTCGGCCTAAGTGTCCTCCCATGCCTCCACCATGCAGATCTCGGATTACCTTTTCTCTTAAAGAAGAGACTGGTATACAAAGCCGGTTGATTCTCGTTGCATTTGGCCCAAAGTTGCTTGAAATCTGCATCATTTGCATATAACTCCTTCAAAACTCCGAAGCCTACAATCTCTTGTGCCAACATAACCATCAAAGACGCTCTCCGACTCAGCGCATCTGCTACTTTGTTAAGAGTACCAGATTTATGTTGAATCACAAATGGGAATTTCTGTAAAAAACTCACCCAGCGTGCATGCATCTTGTTAATAATCTTTTGGCTGTTAAGAAACTTTAAGGCCTGATGATCAGTAAACAAGACAAACTCCCTCTGAATCAGGTAATGTTCCTGTTTCTGCCTAAACCCGGGGGTCTTGGTAGATACTTGATGAATCCGACTCGATCTCCTGCAATCCTGCTTACTAAGGGGAATACCGGGCGGGCCGGCCTTCACCTCTCCGATGCCTAAGTTAGTATAGTTGGAATATATATAACCTGGGCACGTATGTAAGCAGGGAGGGAGACAAGTTACCTATTTATGGTGTTAGTCGAGGCCCATATATAGGTGGTTGAGGGTGAGGGCTGGCCTTACCCTTCGATGTGGGACTGGTTCCCTTCTGTTTGGATATTCTGGCGCCCTCTTTGGCAGGCGGGCGCCCCTGGTCCCAGGATCCCTGGAGGCAGGATAGACCGCTGGGGCCCGAGGCCTGGTGCTGGTGGTCCGATCCTGGGTCCTGGTCCGGGCTCTGGTGCGCTTGCTGCGGGTCTGTGGGCCCTGGTGTAGCCTCTCTGGCTACTGTCAACAAGTCCCCCAAGTTCCCGGTCAAGTGCAATCTTGAATAGGGACTTAAGATCTGTCTTGCTCTTGGCCTGCAGACCCGCAGGGTTACCAACCTACCGGTGCTCAGTCCCCCAAGTCCGCGTTAAAGATTGGGCGTGACCGAGGTGAGTATCTGGATCTTTGAATGGGCGTTCCTAAAGTATCGAAACGAGTCCCGGATGAACCATATTGGTGCGGGGCGGAGTTCACGGGAGCTCGACGGGCGTCCTGCCGTATCGGAAGGAGTCCCGGATGGACTTGCAGACTAGCCTTCGGGGAGGCCTGTTGGTGCGTGGAATAGGCCAACAGGTGCCCGAAGGGTGTTATGGCCGCGCTGAGGCGTTGTTTTAACACTTGCTAGCTCTTCTCAGCTTTTGTTGTTTAAGCGTTGAGGTAATGTGCAGGTTTGTTAGCCTGCGGGGAGACTTGCTCTGTGTTAGAGAGACAATCTGCCCAGTGGAGTGGCGTTGAGATAACGAGTCTCGCCATGTATCCCCAAGGGTATCACAGTTCAGTGTGATGCAGAGTTTTTATCCTGCTGGACAAGAGTACATTGGTTAGATGTAAGCTCGCCCGGGTTTATAAAGCCCATGCGTTTTGAAGCCTCGCGTTGTTGCTGGCTCGTCCCTGCCCGTAGGCGTAGGGAATGACATCCGGTAGAATATTTTGGAGCTGGTTGAATGTCACATGCCCGGTGGAATGCCATAGTGCTGGGCGGATCTCGATCGGGCGGGCTGCCATATCGGGGTAAGTCCTCCAGTGAACTGGCATTCAGCCGGTGTAAGTAACCGTGACACGTCATGGTGTCGGGTTGATTCGAAGTTTGACCTTTGTGGAGCGAGGAGAGGGGACGCCTCGTTGCGTGCTCCTTGCTTACTAACTGTTGTTTGTGGGTGGGGCATGTGGCTGACATGCAATGAAGGGGGAGCCCATCAGTTCCATCAGTTTATGATGGCATGGGGTCCTTTATTGATGCCGTGGACACGTGTCGGCAGGGGGCGGACTGAGATGGAGGGGATCGACGGCTGGGGTTGCCTGACCTTTGTTGTTGCCCTATTTATCGTCTCATCTGCTTTCTTCCTGCCGCACTTTGCTTTCTGCTCTATCCTCTTCCATCTTTCGGCAGAACTGAACTTTTGTTTTGAGGTTTAATGGCGTCTGGGAGGTCTGCGCATTATGGCAGTGGCGTTCGTGGGCCTAGGAGGCACGAGCTGCGGGATGGTGATGGGACGATTGTCTGCGACGAAGCAGTCAGAAGTATGGACGAGAGGGAGATTAGGGAGTTTCGGTCGAGGTGGGATATCAACTCTTCCGTTAAACTTCGAGGCTTGCATCCCGGCGAGCTGGCCTGTAATCCGGAGCCGGGCTGGGTCGCCGTTTTTGATGACCAGTTCCGCAACGGTCTATCGCTGCCGTTGCCGGGATTTGTCCAGTACATGCTGAGCTCACTGAATCTTTCCCCAGCCCAGCTTCCGAGCAATCAGTGGAGGCAGTTGCTTGGGCTTGGGTGCCTGTTCTGTTTGAGTTATATGGACTGGCCCACAGTTAATGAATTTCGGGCGCTGTACCGGATTTCTTACTGCAGAAAGGGCCAGTGCCGTGGTTGCGTGAATTTTGCCACGCGGGAGCATGGTGCTGCCATTACGCATCTGCCGGCGACGGTTTTGGATGGCTGGAGGAGGTCGGTGGTAAGTGGCAGCGGACCTGGAGGGGTTATCAAGTGCCCGGGGCATATCAACCGATCGGGGACCAGACCTATGAATTGGAGAACCTGGAGAAGCAACGGTTATTCAGTTTGTTTTATGGCTGGGACCATGATAGCCGGAGCACCTATAATTTCACTCGGTGGAACGTGCTGGAGGTGCTGGGGATGGGGAGAAAACCTACTAACGGTCCTCGGCCCGCGCTTAAAGTTGAGGAGACTATCGAGCCGGATGAGGAGCTGATAGCAGCGCGGTTGATGGAGATAGGGGAGGAGGCCGCAAAAGTCGTTCTTGACGTGGCTACCCAGAAGCGTACGGAGCATGCAAGGCCGGTGCCGCTAGTGTTCTCGGACGCTCATTATGGGAGGCGGCCGGGCGGTGAGAACAATTCTCCACTCCGCATTTGGGAAGTGCGGGCGGAGGGCCTCCCGGGGCCAGACCCTGTGGCGCGGCAAATGGCAGTGCGTACCTCGCGGGAGAGGGAATCGGTGGTTTTGCCCGAGCACCGTCGAAGCAGCCACAGTGAAAGTCCGGCAAAGAGAGCGAGGGTATTTGATGCGGGGGCGTCAAGCTCAGCTGGGCCGACGGGGCGAGCCATAGTCCCGACTGTGGAGGCGGGTGGTCGCAGGACTCAGGAACCGGAAACCGTTCGTAGCTCTGGTGGTGGATTTAGCAGGCTTGTGGCTGGTATAATCGAAACCTTGGGGCTCGACCGGGAGGGGTCCTGGACCGAAAATCCGGGTGAGAGTATGGCGGAGCCCGTGGGACTGGCTCTACAGGTAAATGTTTTTCTGTGAGTCCTCTTCCGTGATGTGACATGAGCTGATGCTCCTTTTGCTTTCTTTTTGGCAGCTGGCTCAGAGGTTTTATGTCGCCGGCCCCAGAATGGAGGCTGCCGCTGTCCTGGAGAAGCGGGTGGAGGAGCTGGGTGTTAAGGTGGGTGTGGCGGAAGCCGAGCTTGCGAAGGAAAGGGAGGAAGGCGGCCGGCTGAGCGCGGAACTCGTGCGGGAGAGAGAGGAAGCCAGCCGACAGCTTGCCGCCCGTGATGGGAGGATTGTTGAGTTGGAGGCAAAAGTTTTGGAGCTGCAGGCCCAAATGACGGCGGTCGTTCGGGGACGGGAGAGGCTGGTGGAATCCGAACTTGCTGAAGTGGCCGATAAGGCCGTTGACGAGTTTCGGGAGTCGTCAGATTTTGAGGAGATGCTGGAGAAGGCTCGTACGGAGGGTATAAGTGACGCCTATCTGGAGTGGCGGGAGAAAGGGTGGCTCGACGCCGAGCGGATGGAGGCTGACATAGCCCTGATCGTGATGAGGGAGCAGGAGCGGGAGCTAAAAGGTGGCGGGTCGGGGGTTGTGGGTTCCGGGAGTGCTAGCTAGGTGTTTGCTCTGTACATATATCCTGTAATTGGTGTAGTCTCTTTAATGTTATAACTGCACATTGCAATGCTTGCCAATTACACTTTCGTTCCTTTATGATTGCTACTATCTAGGGTAAAAGCGTAGGTGTTCGATATTCCACGGCCTGGTAGAATAGATGCCCGTAGCGTCTATGATGTGGAATGTTGCCGGGCCTACGGCCGCGGTGATCTGGTAGGGTCCCTCCCATGTTGGCTGCAAGGCCAATGGCTTTTTCTGGACCTTCCTCATGACCCAGTCGCCGACTTGCAGCTTTCTTTCCCGGACCCTTCTATCGTAGTACCGGGCGACCCGCTGCTTGTAGGTTTGGTTTCGCATGTGCGCTCGGTCGCGCCGCTCCTCGATGAGGTCCAGGTTGAGTAGTAAGCCGTCGGCGTTTGTGTCGGCGTCGTAATTCTCGACCCTGCCGCTGGGTATCTCAGTCTCCACAGGGAGCACTGCTTCACTCCCGAATGCCAAGCAGAACGGGGTCTCTCCTGTTGCCTCTGCTGCTGTTGTCCGGATGGCCCATAATACCGCGGGGAGTTCCTCGGCCCAGCATCCCTTTTTGGCATCCAGTTTCTTTTTAAGAAGAGTTTTGATAATCTTATTGACCGCTTCTGCCTGGCCGTTGGTCTGCGGGTGTGCTACCGAGGCAAATAGCATCCGGGTCCCCAGGGAGGCTGTGTACTGGATGAGATCTGCGTTGTTGAATTGCGTCCCATTATCCGTGATAATAGTCTGCGGCACCCCAAACCTACAGTAGATGTTTTTCCACAGGAATTTCTTAACCCGTTCCTCAGTGATCTTTATCAACGGTTCTGCCTCGACCCATTTAGTTTGGTAATCCACTGCCACAATGGCGTACTTGTATTGTCCTACTGCCACGGGGAAAGGGCCGATGATGTCTAATCCCCATTGTGCGAAAGGCCAAGGTGCCAACAGGATTGATAATGCGACTGCCGGGGCACGAGGTACCGAGGCGTACATGTGGCATTTGTGGCAGCCGCGTGATATTTTCCTGGATGCTGCCGCCATATCGGGCCAGAAATATCCCGCTCGGAGTGATTTGTGGGATAATGACCTTGCGCCGGAGTGATTACCGCATACCCCTTCGTGGATCTCTCGCATGATTGCTTCTCCTGCCTCCTTAGTCACACACCTCAGCTGGGGGAAGCTGTGGCCCCTTCGGTATAATTGGCCGTTAATGAGGCCATACCGGGCACACCGGAGGTGCAGCCTCCTGGCTTCCACCGCATCCTGGGGGCTGGTTTTGTCGGTCAGATACTTGACTATTGGGTCCATCCAGCTCGGTGGTACCTGTTCTACCGCGAATATTTCGGAGATGGTCTTGCTTATACTTGGCTTTTGGAGGGTCTCGATTTTAGCTCTCCGGTACTCTGGGGGGTAGTTTCCGGTTGCTAGCCTCGCAAGGGCGTCTGCATGCCTATTTGCATCCCGGGGAATATGTTGGATCTTGGTGCCGCGGAAGAACCCGATCAGTGTTTTGGCCAAAGCCTGGTAGGAGGATAGCTGAGGATCTTTAACCTCGAACACCCCGTTCATCTGGTTGACTACCAAGCTGGAGTCGCTGTATATGTCCATGGATGAGATTCCCAGCTCCTTGGCCAGTTGCATACCGGCTATGAGGGCCTCGTACTCGGCAGCGTTATTGGAGGTGGTAAAAAGGAACCGTAGTGCATACTCGTATGATTGGCCGTCGGGCGAGATTATCAGGACCCCGGCCCCACTCCGTTTAGCGGTTACGGAGCCATCCACGTAAAGTTTCCAGCCGGTTGGCAGGTCTGGTTCGATCTTGGCGGTTTGTTCTGCCCCTGCGTCCTCGAGCGGGGCGGGATGGTCTTCTACCGCCATTGGGGTGAGCTCACATATGAAGTCCGCAGTAGCCTGTCCCTTGATGGCTGTTCGTGGGGCATAGGTGATGTCGAATTCCCCTAATTCGACTGCCCATCGCACGAGCCTCCCGCTGGTGTCTGGCTTTTGCAGGATCTGCCGCAGGGGGTGGTTGGTATATAAGGTGATGGAATGAGCCTGGAAATAGTGCCGGAGCTTCCTGGCGCTAACAATCAAGGCTAAAGCCAATCTCTCTATATCGGGGTACCGGCCCTCGGCTCCTGTAAGTCCCTTTCCCGCGTAGTATACCGGAAGTTCGAGCGTGCCCTCCTTTCTGACGAGAGCGGCGGAGACGGCGGCTGCGGATGCGGCTATGTAAAGGTACAACATTTCTCCCGGCAGTGGTTTGGATAGGAGAGGAACTGCAGCCAGGTATGCTTTGATGGACTGGAACGCTGCCTCATGCTCCGCAGCCCAGAGTATCTTCCTGGTTTGCTGTGCCTTGAGCAGTTTAAAGAACGGGACGCACTTATCGGTTAAACGGGAGATGAATCTGGCCAGGGCGGCCAACCGACCGGTCAAGATCTGGACCTGGTTTCTCTCTCCTGGTGTTTCCATATCAAGGATTGCCTGGACCTTCAGCGGGTTGGCTTCTATCCCTCGCTGGCTGATGATGTGCCCTAGAAAAAGACCCTCTGAAATCCCGAAAAGACACTTCTTCGGGTTCAAGCGCATTCCGAATTTGAGCATTTTACCGATGACCACGGCCAAATCCCGGACGTGGGCCCCCGCAGTTAAGCTTTTGACCAACATGTCATCAACGTAAACTTCCACGGTTTTGCCCATCTCTTGTTCCAGCATTTGGTTCACCATCCGTTGGTAGGTGGCGCCGGCGTTCTTTAGACCGTACGACATCCTCTTATAGCAGTAGGTGCCTCGGTCGGTTGTGAATGACGTGTGTTCTTCATCATCCGGGTGCATCCGTATCTGGTTGTACCCTGCGTAGGCGTCCATGAAGCTGAGCAGCTTGAAGCCGGATGTGGAGTCAATGAGCTGATCAATCCGAGGGAGCGGGAAGCTGTCCTTTGGGCACGCCCGGTTTAGATTAGTGAAGTCCACGCACATACGCCACTGACCGGCTGCCTTCTTCGGTACCATGACCACGTTGGCGAGCCAGCGCGGGTACTGGACTTCCCGGATGAAACCTATGCCCATGAGTTTCTGCACTTCTTCTCTAATCGCCTCATATTTTGCCGGGCTGAAAGACCTCCTCTTTTGCCTCGTCGGGGGGACGCTGGGTAATGAGTTTAGCCGGTGAACGGCTATCTCTGGGGATATGCCCGGCATGTCTTCGTAGGACCATGCGAAGACCGAACTGTGGGCCCGGAGAAAGGCGATGAGTTCTTCCCTGACGACCGGGTCGAGTTGTGTCCCTATCACTATGCTTCGGTCCGGGTGGTCTTTGGAAATACAGATGGCTTCGGTTTCCTCCACGGCCGAAGGTCGCTCTGGTTTCTCGGTGAACGTGAATCGCCTAACTCTACCTGGAGCGATGTCATCACGGGGGTCAAGACTCAGATCCGGCGCTGGTACTTGCTGAGCGGTTGTAAAGACCTCGGCCCGCTTCCTCCCGTGGGTCAGGGCTTCTGCGTAGTACTTACGGGCGATTCTCTGGTCCCCGCGTATAGTTATAACTCCGGCTGGTGAAGGCATTTTCAACATCAGCATGTGGCCGGCAATAAACGTTTTGAGCCTCCATAACCCTGGCCGACCGATTATACCATTGTACGACGACAGGCAGTCGACGATGATGAATTCCAAATGCTCTGTTTTCGTTCTGTCTCCCTTGCCGAAAATGATTGGTAGGTAATCGGATCCTAGAGGCTGGACTACCTCACCGGAGAAGCTTATCAGCGGCTCGTTATCCTGGGATAACTTGTTCCTCCCTCTTTGCAATCCTCGGTACGCGTCTCGGAACATTACGTTGACAGAGGCTCCGGTATCGATCAGCATACGACTGGTTATCCAGTGGTCTATTTGGACCGTGATAAGGAAGGGGTCGGTGTGCGGTTGGATCACATCCTCCGGCTCTTCATCCTCATAGAAAGTGACCGAGTTCCATCCGGTTTTAGCGGCTTGGACGCTTCGTTCTCTGAAGGCGTAAATCTCCCTCCCCCGGATTGATCTCAGGCACCGCTTCTTTGAGCTCCGGGTGAGCTGACCGATATGGTCCCCACCGTGGATCATGTTAATGCTCCCGTGTACCTCGATCCACCCGGGGGTTCGTGTGCATATAGTCCCTATCGGCCGAGCTCGCGGTCGGTCCGCCCTGGGGCTGCCGGGGCGGGCTTGGTCTTGTACGACCGTCTTCTGCGGTTTCCGATCTGGGATCCGAAGGTCCGGTTCATAGGGTTTTCTTGCTGGCGATGGAACCGGGGCCCGTGGTGTCCGCTCTGCTGACACAGCTACCTGGACCCGAGCTGGGTGCCCAAAAGGTGGTCCTCTTCCTGGTCGGGGATCATTGTCGCTGCTTCGCCGGGGTTGCCACTCCTTTCGCGCCTCTATCCCCCTGGCGGCTACAGGTACCCGGCTGATATGTAGCCGCCCGGCTTTGCCTCCGTGAGTGGATGGCGGTATGCCATCTGAGATCCGCTTGGGCGCCTTGTTCCCATATGTCTCTTATTCTGCCTGAGCATGCCTAATGGCCACGGTCATCAGCTCGTCGTACGCCAGCGGCCCCTGCGCTTGTAAGTCGTATGAAAGTTCCCCAGCTCTTAATCCTTGCTTGAAGGCCATCCCCGCAATCCTCTTATCCAAGTTTCTTACCCCGGACGTGGCGACCTGCCACCGGTTAACGAAGGCGCGTAATGGTTCGTGGTTAGCCTGCATGCAATCGAAGAGGACCGTCGATGGCTGGGCTGCCGTGGCTTTAAGGACGAACCGGCCGACGAACCTATCGGCCAACTGTGCGAAAGTTTCGACCGAGTCCATCGGTAGCTCGTAGAACCAACCCAGTGCCTCCCCTGCGAGCGTTTCTCGGAACATGTTGCAGCTCACGGCATCCGAATAGGCCCTAGCGCTTGTCTTCGACTTGAAGCTATCCAAGTGCCGGTACGGGCAGCTTGTTCCCGAGTATGTCAACTTCAGAGGCCTTTGGTCGCCAGATCCCCCCGTTTCCCGGATCCGGCGTGGGAAGGGTCCAGTGCGCTCGGTAAACCGTGCGCCGTCCTGCGGTCGTCCCGCCTTCCGCTCGCTGGTCTCCATGCGGCTTTTTATGTCCGATACCGAAGCGGAAAGTGCCTCGATCGTTCGCGCGGTGGAGCTATCCCGCTCATCTGATGCCTGATCTGCGCGGTACGGGAGCTTGACTGGGCCGGAATCTTTCAGAGCCTCTGAGAAGAGGGGTACGGGCATATGGACGGTCTTCCTCCTGCCCGTAGGCAGCCCTATCTCGAGATGCGGGAATTCGCTAGTCTTGCTCGCCGTGTGCGAGGCCGCCCGAGGAGTACCCAGCTGGCCTTCTCGCTCCAGGGTCGCTAACAGGGCGGTGGTTACTGCCTTCAGTTCCCGACTTCGGGCCTCTGCTTTTAACCGATCCTGATCGCCCTCCTTTCGCAATCGCTCAATTTCTGCCTTCATCTTTCTTATTTCCCCTGCTCCCACTGGGTCGGGATTCTCTGAGACTTGACGACCGTGAGCCTTGTTTTGAATAGGAGGAAGTGCGAACCTCGCACCGACCTCGGCCTTTATGCTACGGGCCGGGCCGGGGAACTGAATTCGCGCTTCCGGACTTCCTTTGCGGTCGGGGGAAAGAACGAACCTCGCACCGATCGCGGCCCCTGCGTGTGGGGCCCGGTCGGGGAACTGAATTCGTCCTTTCGATCCTTCCGTGCTTGTCTCTATCTTTCTTCCTTCCATGGCTTCCGGACTGTGGTTTTAGCGATCTCTTAAAGGGTCACCAGGGCCCTGCTTTCCGGCACAGCGACACTGACTTTTTGAACGAGTTCCCACAGACGGCGCCAATTGTTTCTGCCTAAACCCGGGGGTCTTGGTAGATACTTGATGAATCCGACTCGATCTCCTGCAATCCTGCTTACTAAGGGGAATACCGGGCGGGCCGGCCTTCACCTCTCCGATGCCTAAGTTAGTATAGTTGGAATATATATAACCTGGGCACGTATGTAAGCAGGGAGGGAGACAAGTTACCTATTTATGGTGTTAGTCGAGGCCCATATATAGGTGGTTGAGGGTGAGGGCTGGCCTTACCCTTCGATGTGGGACTGGTTCCCTTCTGTTTGGATATTCTGGCGCCCTCTTTGGCAGGCGGGCGCCCCTGGTCCCAGGATCCCTGGAGGCAGGATAGACCGCTGGGGCCCGAGGCCTGGTGCTGGTGGTCCGATCCTGGGTCCTGGTCCGGGCTCTGGTGCGCTTGCTGCGGGTCTGTGGGCCCTGGTGTAGCCTCTCTGGCTACTGTCAACAGTTCCCATTGCCTCAGGGCTCAAAAAACTGCATAAAACTCCTGGTCATACGTACTCCATCATTGACGAGCCTCACTCAATTTCTCACTGAAGAAAGCTACAGGTCTTTTCTCTTGGGATAAAACTGCCCCAATTCCCACTCCACTAGCATCACACTCAACCTGAAAGATCTTGTCAAAATCAGGTAGTGCTAGGACAGGTGCTGTACAAAGTTTTTCCTTAATTAGGGCAAAACTCTGCTCTTGCTCTTTTCCCCACTGAAATTTTCTTTTCTTCACGCACTCTGTGATAGGAGCAGTGATAGTACTGAAATTGCGTACGAAACACCTGTAGAAAGTGGCCAAACCATGAAAACTGCGTACTTCAGACACATTCCTTGGGGCAGGCCAATCCCTAATGGCGCCAATTTTCTCATCATCAACTTGTATTCTTTCTCTTCCCACTACAAAGCCTAGAAAGAGTAACTTGCTGGTGCAAAACGTACACTTCTTGAGATTAATGTACAATTTGTTTTCCTGCAACACTCTTAGAACTTGTAGCAAGTGCTCCAGGTGCTCTTCCTTGTTTCTACTATAGATCAGAATATCATCAAAATACACCACAACAAAAGATCCAATGAAAAGACGAAGAACCTGGTTCATAAGTCTCATGAAAGTGCTTGGTGCGTTTGACATTCCGAAAGACATCACCAACCACTCATAAAGTCCATCCTTGCTCTTGAAAGCTGTTTTCCACTCATCGCCAGTTTTGATCCGAATTTGATGATAGCCACTACGAAGATCGATTTTTGAGAACAATTGTGAACCCGACAACTCATCCAACATGTCCTCCAAACGGGGAATGGGAAACCTGTTTTTTTTAACAAATTGTACGCTGAAGAAGTATGTCAACTAAGAATTATCCCCAAGAGAACTCACTACATTAGCGTGGGAGTGACAAAATATCATACCTCTATATTTAAGTACATATATTGCCTCATTAAGTACGACAATAATGATCAAAAGATAGACGAAGTTAAGTGCGACTTGTCGTGCAAGTCTACATTTATTTTTATTGGACTGTGCAAGTCTACTGTTTCTTATGTCAAATACATTGAGAATTTGTGGGAATATATTTACTATATACTATAATGCCTACAAAGTTACTGTTCATCTGATCCCTAAATTACTTTGTTTGTCCCAATGTCCTGTTTTATTACTGTTGTGCCACCTACGAGAATATGTTTTAGCTTTTATTCATTCTACCGCCAGACCCAATAATAGTGCCTTCCATTGTCCTATTCCTCTACTATTGCTCGATTTTTTTAGAAGAAAAGAAAACTGTTTGATACCACCAAACCAACTTGAGAGTTTGTTTTGTAGTTTTTTTTTTCATTAACGTATCAAAACAAAAAAAACTCATATTCACATCTATATTTACGATTTACGAAAGCTATCTTCCGGGTAGATTTGGTTTTGTTTTTTTTTTTGGCTTCTGTGTAATACTGAGATGGATTGGACTTTTGTCATTTTCGGTATGTGAATTCGGGGGTTTCTCTTCAATTGATTTATTTAATTTGTTTCAATTGATTCATTAAATTAATAATAGAGGTGGATTGAATTCTAGTAATGGTAAATTAAGGTTTTGGTTTGTAAAATATGATCGATAGCCACATACAGAAAAAATGTACTCTGTTGATTCAAACGTGCACCTACGGGTATTGTGTTGGTAGTTTGATATGAGTTTAAATCAGTTTCTTAATCCATTTTCAAATCTTATTTTGCATTGTTGTTTCAAGAATTGCTACCGCAGCGAAGCGCGATGACTTAACCTCGTTGATTCTAGATTGAGAGAACCACTCCTGATCAGATACACTCTTTAGCTCAAACCTTGTAGTAACAACATAGCATCACACTACTTTTTTTTCGATGAAGTAGCATCACACAACTTGCTTTTGTATGGATCATCTTTGTTATTTTCAACTAATATTAGGTTCATCTCTGCCATTATGAAAGCGATGATTCAGAAAAAAATCTATATCTAGATGAACAACCATAACCGTGACACAAATCGATGTTCATAATACCGTATACTTTGATTTTGTTTTCACTATGACTTGTTCGTGATTATCTCCATCGTATATATTTATTCATAGTCACATATACCTTCACACTCACTCACCGAGTTTCACAACACGAGCACAGCGGCTGGCAAAGCCAACTCGTGTCAAGTCCTTGCATTTACGGCATTAAGAACCCTGCAGCCGAGACTGATCCTTCCTCGCGGCCCCCTTTGATTAGAAGTCAGATCACATAAAATCAACAAATACAGTAAAACCTTGCTTGGCCTCGCGACCGCAAGTTGGCAAGCCTGCAGACACGTTATCAAGCCAGAAGGACGCGTGTAAGTGAAAAAATCTCTGGCCCAGTACGTGACACATTGCCGGGAAGATTTTTGGGCGAACAGAATCATATGACTAGTTTAATTTTTCCCGACACAATTGGAATCCTATCCATGTTCTTAATTGGAATCCTATCCATTTTATAAGAACATGCGTCGTGTTGTCATTTCCACATTGATCTTTCACTTGACCTCGAAGATTGAGAGCGATACCTAGTGGATCACCGATCACCGGCTTATTTCGCCATTTAAACCTAGGCCTTGCTACGTCCAATTGATTATTATTCTCAAGTGCCAACCCTAATTAATCGGCCGACCATCCATATTAGTTAGAGCTTTTCTGGTGTCGATATATAAACCATTACGACGGTTGGACGGTGCCGCTGTCACCGACTCATTCCTTCATCCACGCCTCATCATCATGATCTCAAACTCGATGTCAATTTTGAGGCATTTTTAGACATGAAATTTTGGCATAAAGGTAGAAAAGGTTCATATTATTAGTCATAATTAATTAGAACAAATAATCTGACTGTTTTCCAGCTAAACGCTTTATGTGTCGTCTCCGTCAACCAGAAAGCTTTATACGAGAGCGGGTACTGGTTCATGGCAGAGCTGGCACACACATGCACATAAACCCTAGCTTATATTATTGCTTTTAATCGATTGCATCCGCATGCCAATATTATTGCTGGGTTCCGTTCGTGATGATCAGGACTGTATATGGTCCTTATATATGTGACCTAGTTTCGAGACTTAATTTGGGTCAACACAAAAGAAGATCGAACCTAGCTAGCTCGCACTCGATGTATTAAGAGAATACAGTGTTGTCCCACTTGCATAAGTTCCAGGTCGATTCATCATTCGTCATCGATCATTTGGTGCTATGTTATATACGACTTATGATCTGTTTCTGTCTGAATCCGTAAACTCACAGAGACCGGTGGATCTTGGTGCGATTCCGTCCTGCAAATCTTGCTAACTAAGGGAATACTGGGCGGGCCGGTCTATTCCGCTCCGATGCTTAAGTCAGTATAGATATGATAAACTGATAACTTAAGCGGGAATGAGTAGTTGAAGTATTGATTACCTATTAATGAGGGTAGTTGAGACTCATATATAGGCTGCCGGGCGTGAGGGCTGGCCTCACCCTTCGATGTGGGACTGGTCTCACCCTTCGATGTGGGACTGGCCCCCTTCTGCATATACTACTGGACTGTTTCGGCCCTTACTTGGGGAGCTGCTGCCCCCTGTCCCCGGGTCTCGCTCACCAGTAAGGTCCGCCCGGGTGTCGGACCAGGTGCTGATGCTAAACATCTGGGCCTTGGGCCGGGTCCAGGAGCCCTTGCTGCGGGTCTAGGGGCCTGGGTAGCCTCTCTTATGGCTATTGTCAACAAGTTCCCCAAGTTCCCGGTCAAGTGCTATCTTGAATGGGGACTTAAATCTGTCTTGCTTTACAGGCCTGCAGACCCGCATAGATGCTTACCCTACTGTGCCCTAGCCCCCCAAGTCCGCGTTTAAGATTGAGCTTGGCCGGGAGTTCGAATGAACCTGTTATGGTGATGCGTGCATGGTTATGATGTTCATGCTGACAGATGCATACGAGCATGAGAATTATTGCATGGTTATGATAATGTGGCGTTAAAAATCCGTCGTGCCGTGCTATTTTACGGGAAAGCTCGGTGGATATTGTGCACGAGATGAACGAGTCCCCCATGTTTTAGAACCGTAGCCGCAGAGGGCAACGATTGACTTAAACAGTGGTTGACCAGGTGACACGTACGGTATCAGCGGAAAACGTGCCCTGTGTTAGAGGAGTTCCAGGTGGGGTGGTGTGGCCAAGAGAGCCTAGGCCGCCGTCCCCACGTGTCCAGCTGCCTTTGTTCCTGCAGGCATATAGGATGTGTAGAGTTTTTAGCCTGCGGGAAGAGTTGTCCTGTATGAGAGGATCAAGTCACCCGGGGTGAAGCGGTCCTATGTTGGTACCGGTCAACATTCCCGATGGTTTCCCAGCCTTTTTTCTTATAGGCCTGAGGTATTGTGCAGGGTTTTTAGCCTGCGGGAAGAGTTGTCCTGTATGAGAGGATCAAGTCTCCCGGGTTTATAAAGCCCGGTGGTACATGGATCCCTTAGGTCGTACAAGGCTGTCCGTAGGAATCTCTCAGTTCAGACAACCGGTTATTCCGTTGGATAGCGATAAGTGCAATTATTGCCGGTGTGAAACCGCATCCAATAGTTGAAGCTGGATGAACCGACGGCTAGGATAGCCTTGAACTGGAGCATGCACTACAGTTGGAATATCGTAGCCTGTACATAATATTCCTGCAGGGTTTTTAGCCTGCGGGAAGAATTTTTCTGTGTTAAGAAAGAGTTCTCCCGGGTTTATATCGAGCCGTTGTTGTTTGGCTGTAATGGTGGAATAGGTTCAACTGGTGGAATGCCCCGTACCGTTGGAATATATGGTTCTTGGGTTGTAGGCTCGTAGGAAGGATGGTTCGGTGATGTTCCCTGTTCTTTCAACTACCCTACGAGGCAAGTGTCTGACATGCATTGAATGGAGGTTTTCCATCAGTCGCGTCAGTTATTATGGCCTGCGCAGTTACCAATACTGGGATACGTGCCGCCTGAAGATGGTGAGGGATGGATGGCCCGGATCCGTGGGCGTTTTACTTGCCCTACTGGGTAGCTTGGGTGGAACTCGAGGGACGCTCAGGATACTGGACCTGTATATAAGCCCCTGCTACTTCGTGCATTTTGCCTTTGGTTTAAGAAGTGTTCCCCTGCTTAGTCTACTGAACAAAATTGCTCGGTTTTTTCCTCTTGAGTTGCCGTCGTCGTGCATACTAATCGGTGAGTTTTGCCTTTGTATTTTTTTTGAAAATTCCTTTTGTCTTGTCTGTGGGTCGATCTGATTGGCACCTAGTTGTATTATTGTTTGCCCTTTGGATGGGACCCCGCTGGGACCGAATCTCTACAAGATCTGGGATTTTTCGGCTGACAAGCCCAGTCGTTGCTGCTGGGCTGTGCCGAGGCGTCACATGCTTCGTGTTGCGCCGTAGTCGTTGTTTAGGTTGTACTGCTGACTGGTCATAGGGTTTTTTTTTTCTTTCCCCTAGGTCACATGGATTCTGGAAGATCCCGTGAGGCCTCTGAATCGGCCGCCAGGCGACCGGTGACGGACGACCAAGAGAGGATGGAGGAATGGCTTGCCTCCAAATCCTCGGGGCCAGACGCCATCGCTCGTTTGATCGGTGAGGCGTCGACGTCCGGGTCTCTAGGACTAGAGGATGCTCCCTATGGAGTGTCCTTGGACCCTTCTCAGCCAGCAGGTGCCACACACTATATGCTTGTTGACGGGGATAGAACTATAATCTGTGATGAGCCGAAGGGCTCTTTATCTCCTGGGGAGATTGTTGCTTTTCGGGCGAGGTGGAATATTCCCGGAGAGGTAGATCTGCGACCTCTGTATGTCGGAGAGTCGGCCTGCAACCCGGAGGAGGGTTGGGTTGCTGTGCACGAGGACCAATTCTGGCATGGGTTATCGCTCCCGCTGCCCGAATTTGTGCAAAACCTGCTAAATGCCATCAGGATATCACCGGCACAGCTTCCCGAGAACCAGTGGAGGCAGCTACTGAGCCTAGGCTGTCTCTATTGGCTGAGTGATATGAGTTGCCCAACGGTAAACGAGTTTCGGGCCTTGTACCGGTTGACGTGTTTGAAGAAGAGGAAGGCCCGGGGATGTGTCAGTTTTTCCGCTCGTCACTTTAAGTCGGTGATAACCCGCTTGCCCTCCTGGCTCAACAATAATTGGAAGAAGAAGGTGGTAATGGCGGGTGATGTGGGGGGGGGGGGCGGGGGGGGCGGGCTGGAGAAGAGGAGTAGGACTTGCAGGGTTCCCAGGGCCTTTCAGCAGATCGACAATCAATCGTATCAGTTGTCTAACCTAGAGAGGGATAGGATCGCTCGGGTATTTGGGTGCTGGTCGGACCTGGAGCGGAGTTCCTACAATTTCATTCGGCTGGAGGTGCTAGAACTATGTAACCCGAGGGGAAATCTCGGTGGGTGGTAGAATGTAGGTTGACTGTCTCTGATTCCGTTGAGTGAATTGGTGTTGTCTAACCTCTTTTCCTTGTGTTCTGCAGGTGTATCTTCCCGGACGGCCATTAAAGCCCACGAAACGCTGTCGATGGACAATCAGGAGCTTGTCTCGAAGCTGAAGGAGAAGGGAGATGCCTCCGCGAGGTCCACGGTTGACCGAGGAACCGGAGAGTTGACCGTACATGATAAACCCGTTTCGCTTGTGCTCTTACTAATTTCCTGATCGTTGCTGTTGAAAGCATTAGGTATGTGTAGGGTTTCTAGCCTGCGGGAAGATTTGTCCTGTGCTAGAGGAACAATTTTTCGCCTGCTGGAAGATTTGTCCTATGCTAGAGGAACAATTTTCCCGGTGGGGTTTTTGCTCCCACTATTCTCTTTACCATTGCTGTTGAAAGCATGCAGGGTTTCTAGCCTGCGGAAAGATTTGTCCTATGCTAGAGGAACAATTCTCCCGGTGGGGTTTTTGTTCCCACTATTCTCTTTACCGTTGTTGTTGTAAGCATTAGGTATGTGCAGGGTTTCTAGCCTGCTGGAAGATTTGTCCTGTGCTAGAGGAACAATTCTCCCGGTGGGGTTTTTGCTCCCACTATTCTCTTTACCGTTGTTGTTGAAAGCATTAGGTATGTGCAGGGTTTCTAGCCTGCGGGAAGATTTGTCCTGTGCTAAAAGAACAATTCTCCCGGTGTGGTTTTTATTCCCACTATTCTCTTTACCATTGCTGTTGAAAGCATTAGGTATGTGCAGGGTTTCTAGCATGCGGGAAGATTTGTCCTGTGCTAGAGGAACAATTCTCCCGATGGGGTTTTCGCTCCTACTATTCTCTTTACCGTTGCGGTTGAAAGCATTAGGTATGTGCAGGGTTTCTAGCCTGCGGGAAGATTTGTCTTGTGCTAGAGGAACAATTCTCCCGGTGGGGTTTTTGCTCCCACTATTCTCTTTACCATTGTTGTTGTAAGCATTATGTATTTGCAAGGTTTCTAGCCTGCGGGAAGATTTGTCCTGTGCTAGAGGAACAATTCTCCCGGTGGGGTTTTTGTTCCCACTATTCTCTTTACCGTTGCTGTTGAAAGCATTAGGTATGTGCAGGGTTTCTAGCCTGCGGGAAGATTTATTCTGTGCTAGAGGAACAATTCTCCCTGTGGGGTTTTTGCTCCCACTATTCTCTTTACCGTTGCTGTTGAAAGCATTAGGTATGTGCAGGGTTTCTATCATTTGGGAACATTTTTCCTGTGCTAGAGGAACAATTCTCCCGGTGGGGTTTTTGCTCACACTATTCTCTTTACCGTTGCTGTTGTAAGCATTAGGTATGTTTCTGCACAAACCCTGGGGCCTGGTAGATACAGGTGAATCCTCGTGTGATCTCCTGCCAACCTGCTTACTAAGGGGAATACCGGGCGGGCCGGTCTTCTCCTCTCCGATGCCTAAGTTAGTATAGTTGGAATATATATAACTTGAGCACGTATGTAAGCGGTGAGTGAGATCAGTTACCTATTAATGAGGGTAGTTGGGGCCCTTATATAGGTGGTTGGGGGTGAGGGCTGGCCTCACCCTTCGATGTGGGACTGGTTCCCTTCTGTTTGTACACTCTGGTGTCCTCTTTGGCAGGCAGGCGCCCCCGGTCCCAGGGTCCCTGGTGACGAGTCGCCGAAGCGACTCAAGCAATCAAAAACCCTACAATCGTTAGTAGTATAGAATAAGTAGGGATCGTTCTAAGCCGGGGATTAAGGGTACCTGAAATATGAGAATGTTAATACAAATATTTACAAATACATATGCACACAATTGTCACACTTATATACATATATACATATTCACACGAAATTATGGGGGATAAAAGGCTCGGCAGCAAAGCTGCCTTTAAATTCCTAGACATGAAATTAAAGTCCTAATTTACTATATACAAGTGATCATCATCTCTCACAAAACATTTAGCACCAAGACTCTTTAACAAATAAACTCACATGCAAGAAAGTAAGGAACAAGTACCAACATGCTTAAGTTCAAAATTAGTTCCAACTACAACTTAGTTGTAAGACCTCTCAAGTTTTAAGACCGAACTTTTGGTTATGGGCCCTAAAGTTATGTTAATCCTTTTGAGACTTAACAATTGTGCGCAATGGTCTAAATTGGAGACAAGCAAAATAAGTAAGGTTGTCAATCATCTTATTTTAAACATGCAAGTATCTAAAGTATTAAACCCTAAGTGAGCAACACAAATCAGAGCGACCTTTTGAGTATGGCAACGTTCGTAATTACTCTAGCTGATTAAACCTAGCACCTAGATCAATGTTCAAGAAAACACTAAGTACCGATTTTCATGCCCAATCCTTAGATACTAACCAATTTCGAACCTAAAACATGCATCTATACCACTGTCCTAATTATCTAACACATGAATTTACAAGTTACATATTACAAATTAGCATGCAAAATTCATTGTTCTTGTCGAAACCTAAACATAAATCTAAGCATCGATTCAAACAAGTCTTTAACATACAATTTATAAAACCAAAATCGATTCATACATAGACATATAAACCAACGTACACCAAACATACATGAATGTTTCATAGACAAAACTAAACATAACTAAACAAAAATTACTAAACCGAAAGAAGGGAGTGGATCACACTTTGAGACACCTTGAGAGCTTCTTTTGGTGTGGATCCGGTGCTGTGTAGGTGAAGGGATGAGGCTGCACGGCTAAGGTGGCTCGGCAGGGAATTTTCCAAGTTTCGGCAGAAACTTGGTTGGTGGTGGATGGTGGTTTCGGGTTTAGGTTTTTTGTCTAGGAAGTTTGGGGAATTTTGGAAGAGTTTCGGCCTTGTGTTTAGCTTGAGATGAGATGCTTTTTCTGTAGGAAAACATGGCTATATATAGAGGCAAATTCGGCAGAAACCCTAGGTAGAAAACCTAGTCCAAATCGGCAAAGGCAATCCTTGTGCAACAAGGTTTTGGTTCCTTCCTTTCTTGGTTCTTCTAGGAAACTTCTTTTTCTGATTTTTTCTTCAATGAATGGGCTGCAATGCTTCATGAACTTCTTGTGTAGGCTTGACAACTCCATTTGGTGAGCTTGGTCTATGGAAAAATGCCCCAAACCCGCAAGAACACAAGACCGGCAGCAACTCGGCTGGAATGACCTTGCTCTAGTAAATCCGGCATATCTCCCTCCGTGGAGCTCCGATTGATGCGATTCCAAGTCTCAGATAAACTAGACACATATAGCCATCTCCCCATAAAATATCCCGGCTAAATTCCATGTAAGTCGTCGGGAATGATTTTTCGAAGTTGGATCAAAGTCCCAGGAAAATCCTGGAAGCCCCTGGATTGGTTTGCTCGAACTGCTGTTTTGCAGCCATCTTTTGGGTGACTTCCCGAACTCCGATTGATCTGAAATTTTAACACAACATTCCTCAGTATATGAATAATAAGCACACCAAATTTCATTAAATTCGGACAAGGATAGATCGCACTTTTGCTCATCTCAAAATCACGAAAAAGACACATTTTTCACTATTTTCCAGATTTCTCAAACTTAGTCATTTTTCGGATTCTTAACCATTTTTCGCCAAACTCTACCAAATTAACACTAAAATATATTATGACTCTATCTTAGACAAATAAGGGTTAAACAAAGCATAAACGAGGGCATAAGCATATAATATCGTCGCACATTGTGCTCCTATCACCTGGTGGCTGGATAAACTGTTGGACCCCGAGGCCGGGTGCTGGTGGTTCGGTCCTGGGCTTCGGGCCGGGCCCTGGTGCACTTGCTGCGGGTCTGTGGGCCTGCTGTAGCCCCTCTGCGGCTACTGTCAACAAGGTATGTGCAGGGTTTCTAGCATGCGAGAAGATTTGTCCTGTGCTAGAGTTTAATTAATGAGTTTAATCCATTAATCTAAATCTGATCAATCATATCACTCTTATAGGAGAATGAATCCTACTGCAGTTCTAAGCAGGATGCATATATATGCTTTCTACGTATGTAATACGAATCCAAATTAGTTAGAAAATTTTAACCAAATTGAGAGTACTAATTGATGACGAGTCTGCTGTTTCCCATTTTCCTCTTTCAGGATAACCCTACTGACCCCGCCAACTATAATATAGACCAGTTCGCGACCAACCAGGACATGCTGCATGTCGCTGGCAGGCTATATCACAAGGCTTTTTTCTTGCGTGATTCATGCTCCAGCTCCACCACGTCCTTACATATATTGATAATCATTCCTAGCTCCTCTAAAATGATATTGTTTCTGCACAAACCCGTAGGCCTGGTAGAGACTGGTGGATCTAGATGTGATCTTCTGCTGCAAACCTGCTTACTAAGGGGAATACCGGGCGGGCCAGTCTTCTCCTCTCCGATGCCTAAGTTAGTACAGTTGGGATGAATAGATAACTTAAGCACGTATGATAAGCAGTTGGAGAGATCAGTTACCTATTAAAGAGGGTAGTTGAGGCCCTTATATAGGTGGTCGGGCGTGAGGTATGGTCTTACTCTTTGATGTAGGACTGATTTCCTTCTGTTCGCACATAAAAGGGCAGCTCTGGTGACCTCTTTGGCAGGCTGGCGCCCCCGGTCCCCGGGCCCCTGGTCACAAGGTAGACTGCTGGACCTCGGGTCCGGGTGCTGGTGATCCTGCTACGGGCCTTAGGCCGGCCCCGGATGCACTGGCTGCGGGTCTGTGGGCTTATGTAGCCCCTCTGTGGCAACTGTCAACAAGTCTCCCAAGTTCCCGGTCAAGTGCAATCTTGAATGGGGACTTAATATGTCTTGCTCTTGTCCTGCAGACCCGCAGGGTTACCAAACCCAAAGGTGCCCAGTCCCCCAAGTCCGTATTGAAGATTGGGCGTGACCGGGCGTTCGGGCAGAGAAGGCGTGGTGATGTACCTATTAATGATGATGTGTGACAGTTTATGATTATGCCTGCAATACTGATGATATTGTGCTCAAGTGTTGTCGTGCCATGAGTATGGAACAGGGTGAAACCCGGACAAGTGCATGGGAGGACAATGTAGCGTTGAGATCCGCCATGCAATAGATATGGAACGGGTGAAACCCGGATGAGTGCATGGGAGGATGTGGCGTTGAAATCCACCATGCAATATATATGGAGCGGGGTGAAACCCGGACGAGTGCATGGGAGGATGTGGCGTTGAAATCCGCCATGCAATAGATATGGAGCGGGGTGAAACCCGGCCGAGTGCATGGGATGATGTGGCGTTGGTGAGGACTCGACCGGTGGACTGCCATGTCGGAACGAGTCCCCCAAGTTCCCAAGGCGAAATTGCTGCCAACGGTGGGGCAGGCCGGGAGTAGCCCGGTGGCTCGGCCCAGCTTGTGTTGGAATAAGCGTGGGGCAACGTGCCTGCGGGGAGATTTGTTCTGTTAGAGTAACAATCTGCCTGGTAGGGAGGCATTGAGATGACAAGTCTCTCCTTGGATCCCCATATTGATCGCAGTTCAGTGCGATGCAGGGTTTTTATCCTGCTGGAAAAGAGTACAAGTGTTAGATGTACACTCTCCCGGGTGTATAAAGCCCATGCCGGTTGAATGTTCTCATAACCGGTGTCATGCCATGGAGCCGGTTGAATGTTACCTAACCGGTGAGATGCCTTGGAGCCGGTTGAATGATCATAACCGGTGAGATGCCGTGGAGCCGGTTGAATGATCATAACCGGTGATGTGCCATGGAGCCGGTTGAATGATACCTAACCGGTGATGTGTCATGGAGCCGGTTGAATGATACCTAACCGGTGGATGAGGAGTCCGGTCAGCGTCACCAGCGCGGAGGGAGGGACGTCCATGATCCTCCGCCTCTTCTCACCCTGGCCGTCCGGTGAAAAAGATTGTGCGCCCGACCGGGTGACCCTGGTGACGAGCGTGACCGATCCCGGTCGGTGCGGAATCCTCATCGTCCCACCAGGAACCTTTGGTGGCCCCCCGGTAGTCTTGCCCTTTCCGGGTCCCGCCTTGGGCGCAGCGGGGTGACTCTTCACACGCCTCAGAATATTAACTCCCCATTCCCACAGACGGCGCCAATTGTTTCTGCACAAACCCGTAGGTCTGGTAGAGACTGGTGGATCTAGATGTGATCTCCTCCTGCAAACCTGCTTACTAAGGGGAATACCGGGCGGACTGGTCTTCTCCTCTCCGATGCCTAAGTTAGTACAGTTGGGATGAATAGATAACTTAAGCACGTATGATAAGCAGTTGGAGAGATCAGTTACCTATTAAAGAGGGTAGTTGAGGCCCTTATATAGGTGGTCGGGCGTGAGGTCTGGTCTTACTCTTCGATGTGGGACTGGTTTCCTTCTGTTCGCACATAAAAGGGCAGCTCTGGTGACCTCTTTGGCAGGCTGGCGCCCCCGGTCCCCGGGCCCCTGGTCACAAGGTAGACTGCTGGACCTCGGGTCCGGGTGCTGGTGATCCTGCTCCGGGCCTTAGGCCGGCCCCGGATGCACTGGCTGCGGGTCTGTGGGCTTATGTAGCCCCTCTGTGGCTACTGTCAACAGAGATATATATGTATATATATATGTGTGTGTATATATATATATATATATATATATATATATATATATATATGGTTGTATGTCTAAATATAAGGAAGGTTAACAATATGTTTTTTTCGATGCCAGAAGACATTTGGAATTTCTGAGCATAAGTCTTTAATAATTTTTTCTTCAAAATTTTTAATTTTGTTCTGGAGGGAAAGATCTTGTAAATGACGGTCAATTCATTTGAAATCAATTTCTTCTTGTAAATAATTTATTTGTTGTTGTTTTGCCTTGATTGAATTAATACACTACCAGAAAAAATACCTTAGGCGACGAAATAAAAAAGTTTCCTCGCCTAAGAGTTCTTAGGAGACGAAAAAAAATTCGTCCTCTAAGCTAGAAATTGTGTCGCCTAAGTCTATTCTTAGGCGACGAATAATTATTTTCGTCGTCTAAGAGAACATTAAGACGACGAAAATTAATTTCGTCGCCTAAGGTGTTTACTTAGGTGACGAAAAAAAAATTTGTCGCCTAAGGTGTTTACTTAGGTGACAAAAAAACCTTTCGTCGCCCAATTTCTTTACTTAGGTGAAGAAAAAATTAGTTTTCGTCACCTAAGTATTTAACTTAGGCGAGGAAAAGGATTTTTCGTCGCCTTAGAAAATACAAAGACGCCGACAAAAATTTGTCGTTATAGTTATATTCTAAGACGACGAAAAATCTGTTTTCGTCGCCTAAGATTTACACTTAGGCGAGGAAACCATTTTTTCGTCGCCTAAGTGTGTCTTAGGCGAGGAAAGTATTATTTCGTCTTCTAAGTAAATCCATATTATATATACTACACTCGTTCGATGCGGAGCCATAGTATCGGGATGTAAAAGTTTTCAAATTTTTACATGGATAATTACGTCTCATCTATATGAGAGTTTAATGTTTGGAAGAGTCGACCAAACAAGGTATTCTAAAGGTACGTAATAGCGTTTTCGTGTGATAAGTTTTATGAAAATATGGTTAACCGATTCGATCGAGCATCGAACGTTCACGAAACGAGTTGATTTCTATACTCTACTCATATTTAACTATAACGATCATATCAGACGGTCAAAATTTTCATTTTGTGAATTTAGCCATTATAATGACAACATGTTTACTAATGCAGTATAATTTGATTAGAAGATTATACTCAAGTGTACAACTTTTCTAAACAACTATATAGAAGAAGTCAAATTTTGAAAAACACTGTGAAATAGCATTTAATTTTGTGAATTTAGCCATTATAATGACAACATGTTTACTAATGCAGTATAACTTGATTAGAAGATTATACTCAAGTGTACAACTTTTCTAAACAACTATATAGAAGAAGTCAAATTTTGAAAAACACTGTGAAATAGCATTTAATGGTTATGATGAAATACGGTGATGGTAAAAAAATCACCTAAATCCAACAAAGTTAGAGCCCCGATCAATGCGGTCAACCTTATTTAAACTTATCTCTCTCTATGGGGAGCCATAGTATCGGGAGGTAAAAATTCTCAAATTTTTATATGGATAATTACATCTCATCTATATGAGAGTTTACTGTTTGGAAGGGTCGACCAAACAAGGTCATCTAAAGATACGTAATAGCGTTTTCGTGTGATAAGTTTTATGAAAATATGGTTGACCGTTTCGATCGAGCATCGAACGCTCATGAAACGAGTTGGTTTTTATACTCTACTCATATTTAACTATAACGATTACATCAAACGGTGAAAATTTTCATTTTGTGAATTTAGCCATTATAATGACAACATATTTACTAATGCGGTATGACTTGATTAGTAGATTATACTAAAGTGTACAACTTTTCGAAATAACTATATAAAAAAAGTCAACAGTCATTCGGGGATCTCGCTGTATGTACTCGTCGTAAAAGTTTTAACACATTAAATTAAAAATTGAGCCGCCAACAGATTTTTTGAAAAAATATTTTTACTTAGACGACGAAAAAAACATATTTGTGGCCTAAGTTATCACTTAGACGACGAAACTTATTAGTTTTGTGGCCTAAGTATACACTTAGGCGACGAAACTGCCTAAGTAAATTTCATTTAAAAAAAAAAATTTCTATTGGCGATTATTTTTCCGCTTAAAAATTTTGTCAAAATTTGAAATTAACTTAGGAGACGAAACTATTTTTTTCGTCGCCTAAGAAATTTTCTTAGGAGACGAAAAGATATGTTTCGTCGCCTAAGTCAGTTAAATATGTATACCCGATCAGCACTACTTCTGCAATCCCTAAATCCTAAATTCTTCCTCCCTAGCCTTCGCCCCAACCTCCTCCGATTTCCCGCCTCCGCCTCCGCCTCTGCCAGCTAGCCTCCGCCCCAGCCTCCTCCTCATCCACCCTCCGCCTCGGTCGCCCCTCCCACCTCCGCCTCCGCCTCTGCCAGCTAGCCCCCGCCCTTCCCTCCTCCTCTACTAGCCTCCGCCCCAGCCAGCCTCGTCCTCAGGTATCTCTCTCTCTATTCTGAATTGATTTGGTTAGTCTTCCATCTTCTCTGCATCTCGGTTTCAGATTTCAAATAAGAAATACATCCTCTCAATTCTGACTTTAATTAGTTAACTTATCGGGTAAAATTCAAGAAAAAAGTTGTAATTTGAACTTAGACCGATCACATCTTTGTGGTATAAAGAGCAGATTGAGATACTTTGTTAGTTGATTCTTCCTAACTATCACAGATGAAACTGCAGCTTCTGAAGTTCAGGATGAGGATATGCATTCAAAGGTATATTACCTCAGTCCTACCCCAGGCCGCCTCAGTCCCCGCCTCGTGGCCGCCGCCCCAGCCTTCTCCTCAGTCTCTCCTCAGTCCTGCCCCAGCCTCCGCCTCAGTCCCAGACACAACATGTGTCCCAACCTCAGCCCCCGCTCGGTGACCTCCCCGTCCTGCGCCAACCTCCGCCTCAGTCCTGCCCCTTCCTCCTCTATATGTCCGATTCTCTTCTCTCTTCAACAGGTTGCGCCACATATAGCTTGATTAGATTTGTTAGTTAACTGAGTATTTCCTTTTACAACAACACCATCAATGTACTTGTTTTTATATATAAGAAGCTATTGAGCAATGTGGATTATGGTAGCCAATCTGGTTGATTATATATACCAACTGCTAAAACCATTGTTCTCTAATAATTGTAAAGCTAAAATCCATGGTTATAGGTTCAACTGTGTTCAACTTGCTCAGTAGTACGTCCAGTCTCCAGACCATTTCAATTTCATCTACCGAATGCCATGTTGGTTATCTTCTCCATTGATTGAAAGGACACCAGCTTTACAATTAGTAGTAGAATATTAGTTCAGTTGTGGGGTCTCAATTAGTGCATAATTATGCAGCAAGTTCCTGAATGTTTATGCTTACGTGGTGTGGAAGAAAGTGAATGGAAGTTTAATAGGAGTTGATGAGATTAGCAAGCACTAATTTCTCGACAAGCCCTGACCGGAATTGCCAGAAAGGTGACATTTCCCTTTTCCGAGTTGTGTAGCGTTGTACTACAGTGTTATTATCTTTTGTTCCATTCGATTTTAGAATCTATGCTGCTTCTTAGTTTTCGATCTCTATAATCTTCCTTTGCTCTTTTAAACTTTGTTTTACTGTACTTGATGAATATATTATTAATCCCATAATCATAATCTTCAAATATAAAAATGTTAATTAACAGTACATTCCCCATTAGTGTCCCTTTGTGGGTCTGTGACCTGTACATTACTCCTATTCAAAATTCAATAACCAAAATTTTGTCTGTATTAGGGTTTATATATGGTGGGCATTTTAAGAAAAATTTCAAAGAAAACTCACTCAAAATTACCATTGTTTGATTGTGCTTTTGGTTACACCCTTGTAAGTACTCTTTCATTGACTTTGGATGTTCTCTATATTACTTTAGAAACCTTATGGTGATTTGAATCACAATTTTTGGAGCACTAAGGACAGGCAGCACAACTTGTGCCCCAACCTCCGCCCCCGCTCGGTGACCTCCCCGTCCTGCCCCAGCCTCCACCTCAGTCCTGCCCCTTCCTCCTCTATAGGTCCGATTCTCTTCTCTCTCTACTCTTATTCTTCTCTGTTAATTGTAGAAGTGCTAATGTATATGTCTGGTAACCCCTCTCCTCAAAATTTGTAGTCTCTGAAGCCGTATATTTGTTTTGCTATGCTTGATCATATCTTCCTGTCCATATATATGCTTGATATATAGTAGGTTGTTTATATAGGTGACTTGCTGTTGTGTTTGATAAGATATTGGCTTCAGTTTGGAGTTTGATAATTTATGGATGTTAATCAAGTGGAATTTCATAATTTGATCTCAGAAAGTAGTTTTTGTTTTGTGTATTTAGTGTATGTGTGATCTTAGCTAGCCTATATATGTAAAGAGAGGATTGAATGAGGGGGAATATCAAATGAGATGACTTGCCTGCCTTAAAGTACTTGTGTATTCCTTGGCTGACCAAATATTCTGAGGGGTGTAAAAGAATGGAGGCCGGACTGGTAGTGGCATGGGGAAGCTTTAATATATAGGTCTCTATGCATGTGGAAGAATGTATATTATCACAACTTTAGTCATATATAAATATATGTATATTTATTACAAAGTGGTATTTAGAATTCAATTGCGGGTAGTTTTGGAGGGAAGTAAATGGTTTTTCCTCAAGTATTACTTAAGTCCATCATTGTTACTAATTAAACCACCCCGACATTTCAGAACATTAGATTATTCACTATTTCGGTGTCAGCTCTGAACGGGAGCCGAAGCTCGCATGCAATGATAACCCTACAAAAATATCGTTAGTAGTATGAGCAAGTAGGGATCGTTCTAGCCGGGGATTAAGGGTACCTGAAATATGAAATTGTTAGACACAAACATATTCACATATATACAAGAAAACGTCACAAGTTTGGGGGATATAATGGTTCGGCAGCAAGCTGCCTTACACTAAGTTCGGCAACATGTAAAAACAGAAAATAAAATCCTAGATCTAATATTTACAAGTTTGATCATCATCTCTCACGCATCTCATAGCACAAAACACAATTTAACACAAAGATTTATATGCAAGAAAGTAAGAGACAAGTATTAGCATGCTCAAAATTCAAATTCGTTTCGACCGTAACTAGAGCTCTCGCTCTGTACCTAGTTACTAGACTTCCTTAAGTTCTTTTAGGACAAACTCTCGCTCTAGCCCTAAAGATATTTATGCTAATCCGGTTAAGACTTAACATATATCGCACAAGAGTCTTGAATCGAAAACATGTAAACAAGTAAGGTTGTCAATCATCTTATTTAGCATGCAAGTTCTAAGATTAATAGCCCTTAGTGAATAACACAAATCATAGAGTCCTCTCGGTCCATCTAGTTTGTAATTACCCTAGCAAGTTAAACCTAATACCGAGATTATGTTCAAAGACAACACCAAGTATCGATTTTCATGCCCTCACCTTAGATTACTAACCAATTTAAATCCTAAACATGCTTCTAATACCACTGCTCTAATTATCTAAACATACAAAAACCATGTATTAAAAATCGCACAAGTCATCACATAAACTTCACTGAAAATTGCAATTCATGCTCATCATACAAAACCAAACGAAACAAAGTATTTTTTATAACAATACATGTGACTAAACCGAAATTAAAAACACAAGTCATAGGGATGGATCACACTTTAGAAACCTTGGAGAGCTTCGTCTTGGTGTGGTGGAAGAGGATCGGCAGTAGCTAGGCTAGGGATTGGGATCGGCGGTGATTGGTGGTGGTGGAATCGGTGACTTGGTATTTTTAGGGTTTCGGCTTAGAACTTTGGTAGGAAAATTTGGTAGAGTTTTGGCTAGTGCTTTGCAAGAGATGAGATGATTATTTTCTGTGTATGAGATGGCTATATATAGAGGAAAAGGGAGAGAGAGGCTGCCGGCCACAAGAAGGGGAAACAAAGAATAGGTTTCCTTGTAGGTTTATGTTTCCTTGTTGAATAAAGATTTGCATTCTTGATTTTTCTTTTTCTGATTTTTCTTCAAGGCTTGGGCTGCACATCTTCATGGACTTCTTGTATGATCTTGGACTTCAATTGATAGGTCTTGATCCATTGAAAATGCCCCACAAAGCCGACAGCACACAGAGGCAGCAATCTGCCAGAATCGGCAGCTTCTCCTAGTGTGACTAGGAGAACTTGTTTCTTCATGCTTTTCTTCAATGCCATGGCCTAGTGTCTTCCTCTTCCCTTCATAAAGCTTGGACCATCTTCACATATGCATTCGTACACCATTTGGTCCATCAAAAACAGAAAACACAAAAAGGGGGCAGTAGGTTCCTGGAATCGGCAGATTTGACCTTGTTGCAGTAATTCCGGCTTATCTCCCTCCGTGGAGCTCCGATTGATGCGATTCCAAGTCTCACGTAAACTAGACACATAGGGCCATCTCCTCATAAAATATCTCGGCCAAATTCCATGCAAGTCGTCGGGAATGATTTTTCGAAGTTGGGACACAGTCCCAGGAATTTCCTGGAAGTCCCTGGATTGGAATGCTCGGACTGCCGTTTTGCAGCCAACTTTTGGGTGACTTCCCGAACTCCGATTGATCTGAAATTTTAACACAACATTCCTCAGCATATGAATATTAAGCACATAAAATTTCATAGAATTTGGAAAAGGATAGATCACAGTTTCATTCATCTCAAAATCACGAAAAAGACATATTTTGCACTATTTTCCAGATTTCTCAAACTTAGTCATTTTTCGGATTCTTAACCATTTTTCACAAAACTCTACCGAAATTGACACTAACTACATTACGACTCTATCTTAGACAAATAAGGGTTAAACAAAGCATAAACGAGGGTATAAACATGTAATATCGTCGCACATTGTGCTCCTATCAAGCTCCCAATCATCTCAAGGGGAAAATTCAACTGCACGTTGTCGGTCTTTAAATGCGGAGCGTATCAGACGAACGGAGGAGGAGGCACGACTGACCAATAAATATTTTAATTGTTGTTCTGTTTAATATTAAGTATTAAATATTTTAATTTGTATGTACAAATTTATTAATATTAAGTATTTAATTTGTATTAATAATTTTTTAAATATATTAATTAATATTTTGTCTCAATTTCGGTATTTTTTTTATAAATATAAATTATTACTTAGGCGACGAAATTATATTTTTCGTCGCCTAAGTAAATCACTTAGGTGACGAAAATTATTTTTTTCGTCGACTAAGTAAATCACTTAGGCCACGAAACTATCATTTTTTGTCGACTAATAATTTACTTAGACGACGAAAATTAGAATTTTCGTCGCCTAAGTGATACATTTAGTCGACGAAAATAATAAATTCGTCGTCTCAGTAAATAACTTAGGCGACGAAAAATATGATTTCGTCGCCTAAGTAAATCACTTAGGCGACGAAAATACGATATTTCGTCGTCTAAGTAAGTCCATAGCCGACGAAAAACATCGTCCTCTAAGAATTTTTTCGTCACCAATCATTCTTAGACGACGAAGATAATTCGTCGTCTAAGTACTTTCTTAGGCGACGAAATTTATAATTTTTGTCGTCTACTTGCTTAGGCCACAAAATTTAGACTACGAAACTTAGGTGACGAAAATTTAGTCACCTAAGTCCTTAGGAGACGAAAATCATTCTTAGGTGACGAAATTTTTTCGTCGCTTAAGAGTTCCATTGTTGTAGTGATAGTTTTTGAGATAGAATTTTCTTAGAAAGCTTTTAATATATGAATTTCAGGGTTAGAAAGAAATTTAAATTTGACAGGTTGATCAAATGGATAAATAGTAATACCATCGTGCTCGGTCAAAAACTTCAAAAATTTGGGGTGAGTTCATTAAAACTTCAAAAATTCACAGACGAAAAAATGGCAAAAAAGAAAGTATTTATTTCCCTTCTATATCTTGCATTTATAGTATTTTTGCCTTGGTGGATCTCTCTCTCATTTAAAAAAAGTCTGGAATCTTGGATTACTAATTGGTGGAATATTAGGCAATCCGAAATTTTTTTGAATGATATTCAAGAAAAGAGTATTCTAAAAAATTCATAGACTTAGAGGAACTCCTTCGTTTGGAGGAAATGATAAAGGAATACCCAGAAACTCATTTACAAAAGTTCCGCGTCGAAATCTACAAAGAAACGACCCAATTGATCAAGATGCACAATGAGGATCGTATCCATATAATTTTCCATTTCTCGACAAATATAATCTGTTTCGTTATTCTAAGTGGTTATTCTATTCCAGGTAATGAAGAACTTGTTATTCTTAACTCTTGGGTTCAAGAATTCCTATATAACTTAAGCGACACAATAAAGGCTTTCTCTATTCTTTTATTAACTGATTTATGTATAGGATTCCATTCGCCCCACGGTTGGGAATTAATGATTGGCTCCTACAAAGATTTTGGATTTTTTCATAATGATCAAATTATATCCGGTCTTGTTTCTACTTTTCTAGTCATTTTAGATACAATTTTTAAATATTGGATCATTCGTTATTTAAATCGTGTATCTCCTTCACTTGTCGTGATTTATCATTCAATGAATGACTGAAAAATGATCGAACAGACCAATTATAATATTTGTTTGTTACTTTGTACATAAGCAAAACACTTAAAATTGTACCTATTATTTCTACCCAGTAAAGGGATTTCTCCAATATTTCAGAAAAAATATTTCAGTAAATATCAAAATTATAGATAGGTAACTCTATTGGCGACCTACCTTATTTTATTGTATAAATTTTCGGGATCAATGATTGGACCATGCAAACTAAAAAAACCTTTTCGTCGATAAAGAAAGAGATTACTCGGTAAAGGAAGGTAATAAAGGGGTGACCTAAAATGACTTTGTCAGTTAAATCTTTTACTAAAAGGAATGGAGTTTTAAAGCAAACGTTGTCTTGACAGACATGAGCTTTAGGAATTTCGTATTTAATTTTCATTTTAGTGCCATTAGCAGAGCGAATCGTTTCTTTTGTTTTCTCAAAATATTTTGAAGGGATTAAACTTTCTTGAATGTAATTTAGATCAGCACCGGAATCAATCAGGACTGGAGTAATGAATGAAAAATCTTTAATCCATATTTGGATTGAAGTATACCATTTTTTAAGATTAATTTGTTGAATAGTATTGATAGTAGCATGTTCGGATGTTTCTTCATTATGTTGTGTAGATACAGGAGTAGTATTGTTTTGTATCTTAAATATTTGTGTGTCAATTTTAACCAAATTTAAATCACTTTTGATATCTTTATTTTCAAGTGTTAATTCCATTTGTTGTTGTTGTAAGGATTGAATTTCTGTTTTAATGGCTTTAATTTCATGCTGAAGATCTTGGAGGGTGACTTCTTGTTTTTTATTTTTGAATTTATCAAAAGTTGTAGTAAGGGATATTTTTTCTTGTGGAGTACTGTTAATTACATATTCTTGTGTTATCAATTTTTTTAATTTCTTAAGATATTCGGTTTTAAGGTCTGGGTTATCAATTTTTCCGATTAAATCGATTAATAATTCTTTTTGTTCTTCTTGTTTAGAAAGAACATTAATAGTTTTACAACAAGTATCTTTGCATGCTAATTGATGTTAGGGGAAGAAGATGTTTCAGAACTAGAAGAGGAAGATGAATTTTTTAATAAAGATTCGTTTTCATTATTTTCAATTTCAGAATCAATATCTCTGAGTCCTAATAGTTGAATAAGGTTGTCTCGTTCTTCCTGACTGATTTTTAACTGATTGATAGTAGTTTTTACTGAGCATTTGTTAGTAAAATGACCAGGTTTACCACATTTATAACATTTGGTTTTGTCAGTAGGAGGAAATTTCTTTTGAGGTTTTTTATTGTAATTTGATTGAGATTTAAATTTTTTTAATTTGTTTTTAGCATAGAATTTATCAGGTGTGAAATTATTGTTATTTTGAGACGGGCATTTATGACGGTAATTTTTTTTTTACTGGGATAGT
This sequence comes from Potentilla sterilis, assembly GCA_963682095.1. Lineage (NCBI taxonomy): Eukaryota > Viridiplantae > Streptophyta > Magnoliopsida > Rosales > Rosaceae > Potentilla > Potentilla sterilis. The sequence goes on from OY821758.1 coordinate 47,041,344, forward strand.
AATTAGAATCATGTTTGTGTTTTCTTCTTCTAGAAGGGGGAATAGGGGGTAACCCATATTGTTCACAAAAGTTTCCCAATTCATATTTTGCTCTTTTCTTTTCAGTTTTTATTTGAGAATTTAGTTTCATATCAATACTCATTTTTAATCCTTCTTTCTGAATAATTGTAATAATATTCCCGTAAGTAAGGGTATTATAATTAATGTGACCGTTTTCGTTACTTAAGACTTGTCTGATTTTATGGGCAAAGATTTTTGGTAGGCCGTTGATAAATTTTTCTTTCCAAAACGGTTGGTTACTATCATCTCTAAGCATGACTCTGGAGATAAAAACATCTTTGTACTATTTTAAATCACTTAATGTTGGACATCTTAGATTACTAAGTTGGTCATGAATTCTGGATGTGATATGGCTTGGTGTGCCAATGAAATGTTGGATAATTGTATAGAATAAAGTTTTTACTGCATCGGAAACTCCTCTTCCAAAGCTTTCATCAAAGATGAGACTTCCGTCTTCATCTTGTTTAATTGTGTATTTAACTTGGTCTCTGGATTCTGATGTGAGATGTTTTTCCCACCAGGAATGGAGTGTTCCTGTGAATCCTGTAACTAAAATATCGATAATTTCAGGTTGGCTGAAATTATGATTAGTAACATAACTGTTTGCAGCCATCGACATATGATGTAATTTATTTAAGATTTCTTGTTCAGATAAATTATCGATATTCCATTCATATGTTTTATCAGAAGAGACTGAGAATTGATTATTGATAATATTACTAGGTTGTATGTCTAAAGGTACCCAGCTTTAGGGTACCTTTAGACATTCACCCTTATATAAGGAGTCTCACTCCTTCAGTAAAGCATCTCTCATTTTCCAGACTTCAACTCAGTTAATCAGAAGCCTCGAGCTCCCAAATAGTTCCCCCTCTCCCTTTCACTTGTATTAGCCAGTTATCTCATGTGTTGAGATTTCTGTCTTAGTTAGTAGCCCGTAGCCCAGTTCTTCCATTATCCTGCCTTCAATCCCAGTTATTCATGCATCAGTTTTAAAGGTTATTTTCTTAAATCAGTCAGAGCATCTCATGAGTTAAGAACTCTGGTTATTTTATTATGGGTTTCTTGTATTAAACTTTGTTTATAAATAAAAAGTATGTTTCCTTCCGCTGGGTTTCTGGTATCAGAGCCAGGTTTAGGGTTTAGGGCCCTAAGTCCTAGGCCCGGCCGAGCGTAACTCCTAGGTTTCCGGTATCAGAGCCCTAAGTGTTACGATTTATTTTATTAAAACTTTTTCAAGAACCCCAGGAGGCGGACTACCGCCCAGGTGTGGTGATTGAGATTGCTTTCTATTAAATCTGTTTTTACTTATCTGTTCTTTATATGATATTTTATCTGTTCTTTTTATTAAATCTCAATCCCCAAGTGGCGGACTACCGCCTAGGAGAGGTCATTGAGACTGATCTATTAATTTGCTTATATTGGGTTGTGATTGTGTTTCTGACCACTTCTATTAAGTTTGCCAGTTACTCTATCCTTTATGTCTCGCCTTAAGCCTCTATCTTTTCCAACCAAACAATAGGTCCAGGTCCAAACAATAAGTCCCAAAGAGCGGCGTGAGCGGATGCGGCATGAGCGGAGAAGAGAAGATCGTGGTTCTTCAGGCGCCCAGTTTTGATAGCGTTAATTTTCAAACCTAATATTCTGGTCATTCACCCTTCCACCTCTCACTATGAGTCGATTATTCAGATCGTCCTCTATCTCTTCTAGTTCGTCTAGATCCTCCCTTAACAGGATTCCAGATATAGTCAATGAAGAACAAATAAAATACCAGTCAAACGACAATATCGACATTAACGATTGGAATATTCCTAGAGTTTCTAGTAACAAAATTTACAGGAAAAAATGGTCTCTTTCTTCATTCAAAAGTGAACACCATATTAAAACAGTTGAGCAAGTCTATGCTCTCAGTAAACAACATGAAACTTGCCAACTTTTTAGTCCAGAAGCTATTAAAAAACACAAAAGAGATGGTCACAATTTCTTACATATTGGTTTAGTCCAAATTAGAGTTAAACCATTAACCAGAAATGGTCTTCTTTCTGCACAAACCCGTAGGCCTAGTAGAAACTGATGAATCTGGATGTGATCTTCTCCTGCGAACTTGCGAACCTGCTAACTAAGAGGAATACCGGGCGGGCCGGTCTTCTCCTCTCCGATGCCTAAGTTAGTACAGTTGGGATGAATAGATAACTTAAGCAAGAGTGATAAGCAGTTGGAGAGATCAGTTACCTATTAAAGAGGGTAGTTTAGGCCCTTATATAGGTGGTCGAGCGTGAGGTCTGGTCTTACTCTTCGATGTGGGACTGGTTTCCTTCTGTTCGTATATAAAAGGGCAGCTCTGGTGGTCTGTTCGGCAGGCTGGCGTCCCCGGTTCCCGGGCCCCTGGTCACAAGGTAGACTGCTGGGCCTCGGGTCCGGGTGCTGGTGATCCTGCTCCGGGCCTCAGTCCGGCCCCGGACGTGCTGGCTGCGGGTCTGTGGGCCTATGTAGCCCCTCTGTGGCTACTGTCAACATGTGTTAATGCTTATATTCTTCTATGTCTTAGAGACGCACGATTTACAGATTTCAATGATAGTACCCTTGGTATTATTGAATTAAGTCTTTTTAATGGTCCCATTAATTTCAATTGTTACCCGTTGGCAAGCTATTTTGAGTGTTTTTGATTTTGACATTGCATTCATTAGAGGTGAAGACAACCATATTCTCGATTTTCTGACCCGTGAATTCCTTCAGGGCACCTCCCATGACTACTCGGGCCAAGGTAAGGCAGCAGCAACAGCAACTGGAGCCCCAAGATCCAATAGTTAAAACCGAGTCAACCAAAATAGTTAAAGATGAGCCCTCACTACCAGATCGGATAGAATAGCCGACGAAAAAAATTGCGTCTACTATTCAAAATTTTCGTCAGGTATTCCTTCTACCGACGAAAATTTCGTCGGCTATTATTCGTCGATAAAACGGCGTCTGTAATAACGAAACCCGACGACAATAACGAAATCGTCGGCCATTTTTCACATATGCCCGACGAAATAACTAAATCGTCGGCCATTATCACCGACGAAAATACATTTCGTCGACCAAACTTTGGCATAATGCCCGACGAAATTCGTCGGATATTTTCACATATGGTCGACGATATCGTAAAATATAGCCGACGATCTCTTCTGTTTCGTCGGTTATTTGTTCTGAAATATAGCCGACGACATGCAGATTTTGTCGGAATATATTAATATTTTAAGAGGCATTAATTAGTTATAGCCGACGAAACCTTCACTATTTAACATAGACCACCGACGAAATAATGTCATTTTCGTCGGTTATAACAGTTATAGCCGACGAAATTTTGTAAAAATCGTCGGCTATAGCAGTTATAGCCGACGAAATAATGTCAATATCGTCGGCTGTTCTTACATTTTGGGGAAAAAAAATTAAATTAATTTCTAAATTACCATTCCAAGCAACCTACAATTCAAAATGACAATCCAACAAGAAACACGTTTTTCATTAATTATTTAATTCGTTCCATCCCTAAACCCTAAACCCTAATCCTGGCCACCATCCTGTTGTCCATCATGCTCGTCATCCTGCTGAATGAACTCGGGAGCTCTCGGCATTCGAGGTTCATCTAACGGCTCAAACGGGGGCGGGGGTTCAAGGCCTTGTTGTTGTGCCGCGAACATAGCATACCACCAGTTTTGTTGGCCGACGTAGTTCTGTAGCCGAATTCTCTCGCATTCAGCATGCCAATGCTCCATTTCCATATGATACTGCTGTGTTCTCTGGAACTGGGCCGCCAATCTTGTATTTTCTTCTGCCAATCTCTGCATTTCCCCCTTCACCTGTTGGGTGTCCCCGCCTCCCCTCTTTTGAGCTCCTTTAGTGGTCTTCAGGACCCCTATTCCAGAACTTCCCAAACCCCGACAGTAGTAGTCGTTTGACCGTTTTGGGAAGGCTGCGTCGAATATCCTCGCTGCAGTTTGGACATTCGATCAGTCGACCTGGCTCAGGGCTTCTTGTAGATCTTCCTCTGAAATGTTCGGTTGTGTCTCCCGAACTACTTCCTGCAACACTTCTTCTTCGGCCCGGTTCACCCTCTCCTAATTGAACGGGAAAAAAAAAATAATTAATATTCTAACAAATATATAATTAAGTAAAATTAATAATTAAAATTTTAAAATCGTAATCAACGACTTACAAGCTCTTTTGTCGCTAATAGATAAGCCTTCTTGAACGTCTCTACGTACGGGTTGCTTAAAGGATGATCTTTAAGCGCCTCCTCCTGATATTGTGAAAATGGCCTAGAACCACCATGATGGGGGGTTGTGTTACGGCGGCGGTTCGCAGAGTTTATCCGAGACCGTTCCTTCAAACAAATAATAAAATATTAGAAAAATGCATCAAAAAATATTAGTGTAATAATTATAAAATAATTAAACTAATAATTAAAATATTAACAAAATAAACATTTATAGTTAAGTTTAGTATTTACCTGCATAACTGGGTTGTTGAAGTCTACTGTCTTCAACCAACGCCACTCGTACTCCCTGAACATGAACTCTCTTAGAGTACCCATACGACCATATTTGTCGTATTCGGTAAAGTGAGTACGGAGCTCGTTCTTACACTCTTTGAACTTACGGAAAAAACAAAAGTGCATTAGAAATATTATTAATATCATAAAATATTTCAAATTATAAGATGAGGAATTCCCAACGTACCTCAAGTTCTGCATCACGTACGCCCAAGCCTGCTTGTGTTCGGCAATCTCGAAGTATGCCTGAAAGATAATATTTTATTAGTTTTAAAATTATAACAATACCGAAAATTATTAAATATTACGATAAAGAAATTAAGTTTTTTAAATTATTCACCGACGCTGCGTTGTTGACCTCCCTCTTGATCTCTTCCGGCACATCAGCCCACCGTGTCCACAACATAGGGACTCTATCTCTAATTAGTGCTCTCACGCAACCCGCGTAATCGCTGCGTTTTTTACCCTGAACATCCTGATTAGGGGGTTCGTTGATCTAGATCCTCCCGCTGGTCTCAACACTTTTCCTGAGCGTATCAAAACATATGACACCTCTCGTATTCTTGCTTGAATTGCTAGCGGCGGTCCCTATCACATAAACGACGATTGGTTAATAAAATTAAATATTAGTGCGTTAATTTTAATAAAACATTTAATTAATAAAATCAAATATTACCTGAACTCGATGACCCGTCTGTCGACTTTCCTTTTAATCTCGCCGAAATCAGGAGCTCAGGTCTCTCAAATGGCTCATAATGGTATGCCTCCGCAACACTCACGTATTGAGGCCTAGCAGACCATATGGGCACACCACGCTCGTCGACCTCGGGTATGGCAGGAATGTTGTATGGCAGGTATAGCTGATTAGGGAGAGTAGGAACCTCAGGCATACGTCGTGAAATAGCTGCGTACTATATCTCGGAGGATCTGGTCGGAGAGGGGGACATGAACTGCTCAACGGCCGCCCCGCCGATAAAAGGGTCTGGTGCCGGTTGCTCACACTCCTCCGCGGCTGGGATGAATCGATCCTCTGAGGCTGGCTGGTGGTCCTCTCAGGCTGGCTAGGGGTCCTCTCGGAGTCTCCGGATCCGCCAGAACTTCCAGAACCCCTAGATCTGGAACGACGGCCTCCGAATAGCTGTCTAAATGCATCGGCCATCTGGAAACAAATAAATTAATACATTAATTAATATTAAATTATATTACATTAAATAACAAATTCTAATTAATATAATAACCAATAATACTAACATATTTTAAAACATACGAACAAATTAATATTTATAATTTAACTAATTTTAAATAATACTAACCATTAACATAAATATAACCATTTATATACAAATATAACTATATTTCATCATTAACATATATATACATACAAATAACCATTGGTTGTAGGAAAATGGGAATTGGTCTACTCATTTCATTGATAATCCCCTTTATATAGGGTGAGTATTACAACGGTAATAGTAAATACATTAATGACAATAATAACTACCTAATTACCTCTCGTCAGTTACATTGACGAAGGCACATAATGTGTTTTTCCTTTAACACTCCCCCTTGTGCCGAGTCTGAGGTAAAATGGTGCATGTGGTGTTGCCTCATTAAAAACCTTGCCAAGTAACAAAAACCCAATGGGAGAAAATAAAACTTTGATCGAAAGAGAAAAAGAGCACAACGCACCTATTACATTTGAAAACAACATGTGTGTACTAGACTCCCCCTGATGTCTGCACCTCCCCCTGATTTTTACATTAATCATGGGTTTCTCTCTGATTCTTTAATTTGATCAAGGGAGCTTCAGTCTTATTAGCATACTTATGCATTTTCACATGTTTTTCCAAATGTGACTTTGAGTAATGATTTAGTAACTAAATCTTGCCACATCGTCCTCAGATCCAACTTGATTTACTTTAATCTTGAGGATAAGGTTGTTCATGAACTAAATACATAGGTTCATATTGAACATCAGGTTCACTCGTGGTATGACCTTCATATAACAAAATAGTCATAACTTCGTCTAGAGTATGAGTGAACCATTAAGAGATTTGAAATTGATCTGTAATAACAGATTTTCTTATCTCACCTTTAATGCGTTTTTCTTTACGCATAGTTAGCTATGACGTGGATACTTTCTTTATCATGTCACATTCTATGTAGAGATTGAATCAGCCCAAATCTTTCATATCATTAAGTATTTGAAAGAACCAGTTGCGTTGCGTGGGCGCAAAGCTAAACATAGCTTTACAAATTTACATCGAATGAGAGGTCGAGTCTTACATATTATGTTGAAGTACAATCATGCGTCATTGCACTTGTATAGGAATTTCATTTCCCAATACTTCTTCGTCATCTTCCTTTAGATGAAAAAAGGATCTATTGTTAGAGTAAAGACTTCGACTGATCATGGGAATATATGTAGGCCTCACTTTATTCCTTAGAGTGCCTAAGCCGATTGATGGATGATCACCATCATTACAGTCCTTGAGTTCCATTTCAAGACTGTGTATTCCCAAAATCTTTTTCATTCTCAACTTAGGATTTACAATACACTGAGTTTCTCTTATTTCATTTAGAGTTCATATATATCCGTAATGAAAACGCAAGGGCATAATTCATTAATCCCTTTCCAATCAAGTAGTCACTTTAGTGAACGTTTCAATTTCTTTTGCAAACGTACTCATGTGATCTAGAGTCACTTGATTGGGGTGGATGAAGTCCGTTTAGGATCCTCATGTATATCTCTTAATTTAGATCCCCATAGAGATATATGTTTTGATCACTTTTCGTAAGCTGCATGTTCAGTTTTTCGGAAACTACCAAAATGACAAGGTAGTGGAGTGCAATGACATCCATTACGAGAGATTGTCTCATCGTAGTCCATTACGAGAAAAAATCTCCTCGTAGTCGATTCCAGTGCGTTTTTGAGAGACCTTGCGCCATAAGGTGAGTCTGCATACTCTTATTCTCATTACGCATTCTAACAAAGATATATTTGATAGGGTTTATATTTGCGGTGTCGGCGTCACCTGCCCAAAAGACCTATCTCTTTGTTTATACTGGATCGCTTCTTTCCATTAGGCCAGTTTACTAAGTTGACATTTTTCAACGAAGTATGGTTCGATAGTAGACTCATTATTCCACGTCCTCATGTACACTAGTGTAATGTGTTTGTAGAGATCTCTATACTTTAAGGATTGGTTCTAACATTTGAGGCGTCCCCCAATGATAACCACAATCCATAAATATTCTCATGAGACGGATTTGAGTATCACTGATCAATAGATCAGGTTGTGCCAAACTTGTTTTCTTCCTTTACACAAGTATGTATCGAACCTAAGGTGGCCTCCCCCTCTTCCTTGGAGAGCCACGGCCTGTGACACCATTTATGCCACTTATGGCGTCACCATGCCACCATCCATGGTGGCAGTGCAATACCCAATTCCTCTTGGGTGGTACCATGTCCTTTTGATAAAACACAATCCTTACAGGTATATTGTGCAGCAGGTTTATGTGATCTCGTCACTTTAATGTATAAGATATCTACACACCTTACTTTGTGTGATTTTTGGGGATCGAGATGAGACACAGTGGGGACAAACCACGACAATTCCTGTCATTCCACTTGAACATGATTGTTCTTATCTCCCCCTAACGACGGGAAGACGGTCTCATCCAAGTGACACACCGCAAATCTAGCGGTGAGGAGATCGCCTGTCAAGGTTTCGACAGAGCGGACTATAGCTGGAAGTTCATATCCAGCATAAATATTTATTCATCTCAAGTAACCCATCATTGTGCGCTGTGGCGGCGCAATTTTGGCACATAAAACATTTAATGGAGCTCAAGGATTGTAGATCCGTGTCAATCCAAAAGAGCTCAAGGATTACATTTTCGTTTGAAATTCTTTAAAATCCTCACACATAGTCACTAGCTATGGTGTAAATTGGTTCAATGATTTGGTCATAGATGAATAAGTAACGCTGCATGCAAAAATTGCATAACCCAAAACGGAAGTATTGGTGTGCTTTACCAATATTAAGACTATTACTGTAATCCTTTTCCGTGAGACCAATTGAGTTTTTATATAGGAATATGATGTCTATTACAAAACCCATATAATAAGCCATAAAATCATCACACCTATGGAAATTAACCCGGCCTAGGTGCTTTGACTTTCTAGCATAAGCAGCATAAATTTTAATTATGGATGGTGTTATGACACGTGACCAGCGTGTCGACACAACAACCAACACCATAAAATATCTAAGGTGTCCGCAAGTTGGTTGAATCAATCCACTGAATCCTCTTTGAATTCAATATAAGAATATAATGAGAATACATGTGTCATTTGCATATGATGGTGTCAATCATAAATTTTACAAGTTGGCTTTGAATGATATACTTTTATTCAAAAAATCACGATGGATGTCAGAAGCATAATAGGATATAAGTGCATGTACTTTGTGCATCAATCATAATGCCACCTTAGAGGGGCGGTGGAATCTAGGGTTTGAACATACGTCTTCAACCCTACATGGATTGTATCGAAATAATATTTTAGGATAACATGTTCTTTGGTCGTCCTCGGTTTCGTGTGGGAACCATATTCTTCTGGTGTTTGCTTCTATTCATCCAAAATATGGGTGTCCATAGTAATTTCTTTAATGTACGGATCACCAGATCAAAGCCAATGTATGTCAGATTTCCAAAAATATCATTTTCTTTTGACTTTGGGTTCAATTAGCGGTTACATATAACCCACTAAATTGACATATAAACTTCTCTAATACTCGTTTACATCCGCAGTCATTAGAGGTAATGCAAAGGAGCTCAGATGAAATTCTCATCTATGTCTTATTACATGAACATCGTGGCAGAAATTTCTTTAAAATGTGGAACAAATTCAATTTTCTTTTATCGCATAAATTGTCAATTTGACATATGCTCAATATGTACATCGAAACGTAGCTCAAGTTCTTTAGAGTAAATCGATGGGGATTGTAATGAAAAAGGTATTGTAATCTCAGTTAGGCAAGTGCATTATGAATCCCAAAGGAACAGATATATATTTAGATCATTATCACTTTCATTATAGTACTACAGTTCTTCAGTACTATTATGCTATTTTTGTGATATATTAATACTATTGTCCTTCAGTACTATTATTCTAGAGATTACATGGTGCGTTTCTTTGCACACGGTTCTTTGTGTCATGCCTATATTATGATATGTTACTTTACTTTATGCAATACTTTGCAAAGTTATATGCAGAAAATTGAATCATGTATATCATGAATAAAATTTGAATAATCTCAATTCCTTTAGAGAAAATTCAAAAAATTAACATGTCAACGATTACATTTAGTCTTGTCCAATTTAGAGAGAGAAACTTTAAGACCAAAAGTCTAATTTAGGATCAAAAGTCGTATTTAGGCGTAATAGCCTTTATAATGATATCTTAAAAATTTTAAAGTAGACTAATCAAAGTCTATCTTGGATTGAGCCAGATCCTTTTTGCTCTTTTAATAGCTGCAATGATGAGATTTGTCATTTAACATATTCTTCCCAGATGTTATGTTTTTAGTTGTAAACTCATTTTCAATGTTATTATTGGATATTGAATATACTTTTCCAAAATCCGCGTACTCATATGATTCTTCATATTTATTGAAAGTCGTAGCTAATTCTTTGCTAGCTTATAATGTACGTATCAATAGTTCATTGAATTACAACAATGACAGAGTGCTTCACTGCACATGACATGTCCCCTATGTCATCTTTTTAATGTTACATTGTTTCCACTTACTTTTGGATGATTATATGAATTTTACGTCCATGGTAATTACCCTTTGTTTTAGGGTCGTTGCATTACTTTGCACAATTTGTTCTAAGAAATATCTTTTTCTCAAACTTTACATCGTCATTACCCTTTGTTTTCTCAGACCTTACATCGTCATTGCCCTTTGTTTTAGGGTTGTTGCATTACTTTGCATAATGTATTTCAGGAAATTTATTTTTCTCAGACCTTACATTGTCATTGAAGATATTATAATTATTTCTTAGCTATTTACATAAAGCAGTTTGCATAAATATACCATGCTCAAGCCGTAGTTGGCTCAATAGGGGAATTTGGTACTCAAGTTCTTCAGAGCCCAATGTGTCAAAGTCAAACTGTGATGGTTAAACCATCTGTAAAATATAGGAAGAATAAAATATATTAGTTTCGCGGTCTATGACATTCACGACAACTAAAATAAACCAAGATACATTATGGTAAATCCAATGCTTTGTGAAATTACGTTATCACAGTAAAATTTTGGTTTCTCTGTTTTCATTGCATGTGAAACTAATGAAATTCCATTATTATTGCTTTTTACACAATTAATAAGATATCCATCTTGAAAATTTTTCAAAAAATAAAAATTGGATCTCAAGACCGAAATTTGTAATGGTCATATTTTTCTTGCTTCGTGAAAATACTTTTCCACATTATAGGTTTGTCACTTTTTCTTTATATTACGAAGCTCATGAAATTACATTATCAGAGTAGTGTTCAAAATAAATAATATGTTAAATAAAACAATTATTTAACACTAATAAAATGAACATATAACGCTTCATGTTTCACATTTATATAAAATACTAATGCAATCAATTTTAATAGAGCATTATATCATATAAATAACTGAAACAAAATATAATGAAAGCAGAACTTCAATGTAAATATTACTTGTAAGTTTGCCAAATAAACTGCATATGAAGCGATTGCTCAATCTCCGACTCCATATTGTCGTCGCATATTGATCGCCGCATCGTAATTGATACGTCACATAAAAACAAACAATGTTCATATGATTAGTCACTTTAATCATATATATTTTCACATTTGTCATATAATATTAAACAATTTCATATTTACCATTAAAAGCAAAACAGTAAATGGTCACACAGTAAATATAAATCACTGTAGTAATTTCAAATTTTACCTTTCAAATTTTACCCAAAAAAGTAAAAAAAGGTAAAAATCCTTTTTTTCGTGGGTCGGGTCAGGCCCAAGAATCCGGGTCTGCATCACTTGCAGACGGGTCAGGTCAAGGCAGAAAATTTGGGTCGAGGGTCGCCGGTGCTGGAGAAATGTTGGTCCAGCGGCGTCGTTGGGCTAGGATTTGCCAGATCGTCGTCGATGTGGGTGGTGCCGTTGACAGGGGCGTGAGGTGGAAGAATGGGCAGAAAACGGCGGCGACTGATCGTCGTGCAGTGCTGGGGAAAACGACTGACCGTAGCCCAATATCGGGTAGAGGCTGCGCGCCGAGGGCGCTTTCCAAGGCTGGTGGAGACATGCGGCGACGTCTGGAGGATGAAACCAGACCGGTGCAGGGGCGTCAGAGGCGCGGTGTATGTCGAAGGCGGCGCTTGCGGGTCAGCAGAAAAGGTTGCCCGTTCAGAGCCGCAGATCGACGTCTTCGATGTTGGGCTAGGCAGGTGGCGGCGGCCCTGGTTCGTCGGCGCGGAGGCAAGATCGGCTGGATCGGGGACGGAGCCGGAGCTGCTTTGGAGGGAAGATGCATGTGGGTGCCCAGAGTAAATTTCTGGGTGCCATGAGATTTTTCGCTGCTCTGCCGACAATCCTGTAATCGGCAGAATGTGACCTGAGTTTTTTTTTTCCTTTTCCAACCACGAATTGTCGCCAGAAACCAGCTTTGGCCTTCGTTGCCGACAAAGTGGTTGTCGGCAGAAGGGGATTTCTGGGGGCTCTTCTTTGTTGCCGGCAGTGAATTTTTTCAGGGCTTTGGTTTATTTTTTTCAGAGACAAAATCTAAGGTTTTTTTTTGTTTGGTTAAAGCAAAGTGCTGATAACGTGTTGTAGGAAAATGAGAATTGGTCTACTCATTTCATTGATAATCCCCTTTATATAGGGTGAGTATTACAACGGTAATAGTAAATACATTAATGACAATAATAACTACCTAATTACCTCTTGTCAGTTATATTGACAAAGGCATATAATGTGTTTTTCCTTTAACACCATTTATATATTAACATAAATATAACCATTTATATAATCAGACTACTAATTTATATATATAATTAATTTAACAATTTATATATAACAATTAAAATTTACATTAACATATATATATATATATAAAAATATGTGTATATATTAACAAATATATAACAATTTATATAATTAATCTACAAATTTATATATATAATTAATCTAACAATTTATATATATAACCAATATATATAACAATTTAACACACACTTAAATATCTAAATTATATACCTAAATTATAGAATTAAAATAAATTACAAAAAAAAAAAATACCTACGGATCGAGGAGGAGAAGGAGGAGGAGGAGGCCGGAGGAGGAGGGGAAGGAGGAGGGGGAGGAGGAGGAGGAGGAAGCCGGAAGAGGAGGAGAAGGAGGAGGAGGAGGCCGGAAGAGGAGGGGAAGGAGGAGGAGGAGGCCGGAGGAGGAGGAGGAGTTTTAGGGTTTAGGAGAGAAAAGTCGGGCTGTCTGCAACTTTCAGATTTTATAGCAGAGAGAATAGCCAACGAATTAAAAGATTTCGTCGGCTATTCTTTGAATGTCGTCGGCTATTATTTTTGCACAAACCCGTAGGGCTGGTAGATACAGATGAATCCAAGCGTGATCTCTTGTAAACCTGCTTACTAAGGGGAATACCGGGCGGGCCGGTCTTCTCCTCTCCGATGCCTAAGTTAGTATAGTTGGAATGAATAGATAACTTAAGCACGTATGATAGGCAGTAGGAAAGATCAGTTACCTATTAATGAGGGTAGTTGAGGCCCTTATATAGGTGGCCGGGCGTGAGGTCTGGCATCACTCTTCGATGTGGGACTGGTTTCCTTCTGTTCGCACACCAAATGGCAGCTCTGGTGACCTCTTTGGCAGGCTGGCGCCCCCGGTCCCCGGGCCCCTGGTCGCAAGGTAGACTGCTGGACCCCGGGTCCGGGTGCTGGTGATCCTGTCCCGGGCCCTAGGCCGGCCCCGAGTGCACTGGCTGCGGGTCTGTGGGCCTGTTGTAGCCCCTCTGTGGCTACTGTCAACAAGTCCCCCAAGTTCCCGGTCAAGTGCAATCTTGAATGGGGACTTAATCTGTCTTGCTCTTGCCCCGCAGACCCGCAGGGTTACCAACCCAACGGTGCCCAGTCCCCCAAGTCTGTATTGAAGATTGGGCGTGACCGGGCGGTCGGTCAGAGGAGGCGTGGTGAGTACCTGTTAATGATGATGTGCGACAGTTATGAGTATGTTTGCAATACAAGTGGTATTGTGCTCAAGTGTTGTCGTGCCATGAGCATGGAGCGGGGTGAAACCCGGAGAGTGCATGGGATGATAATGGGGCGTTGAAATTCGTCATGCAATAGATATGTGTATGGGATCTCGACCGGGCGTTCTGCCATATCGGAACGAGTCGGAGAGTGCATGGGATCTCGACCGGGCGTTATGCCATATCGGAACGAGTCGGAGAGTGCATGGGATCTCGACCGGGCGTTATGCCATATCGGAACGAGTCGGAGAGTGCATGGGATCTCGACCGGGCGTTCTGCCATGTCGGAACGAGTCCCCCAAGTTCCCAAAATGAAAGTGCATGGGATCTCGACCGGGCGTTCTGCCATATCGGAATGAGTCGGAGAGTACATGGGATCTCGACCGGGTGTTCTGCCATGTCAGAACGAGTCCCCCAAGTTCCCAAAATGAAAGTGCATGGGATCTCGACCGGGCGTTCTGCCATATCGGAACGAGTCGGAGAGTGCATGGGATCTCGACCGGGCGTTCTGCCATATCGGAACGAGTCCGTATTGCTAGCCTGCGGGGAGGCCTGTTGGAGCGTGGAATAAGCCAACAGGTGCCCCGCTGTTGCGGTCATGTTGAAGCACCGGTTAACACTTGCTAGTTCTTCTCAGTTTGTGTTGGAATAAGCGTTGAGGTAGTGTGCAGGTTTGTTAGCCTGCGGGGAGACTTGTTCTGTGTTAGAGAAACAATCTGCCCGGTGGAGTGGCGTTGAGGTGACAAGTCTTGCCGTGGAGCCCCACATTGATCGCAGTTCAGTGCGATGCAGGGTTTTTATCCTGCTGGACAAGAGTACATGTGTTAGATGTAAACTCACCTGGGTGTATAAAGCCCATGCCGGTTGAATGTTCTCATAACCCGTGTCATGCCATGGAGCCGGTTGAATGATACCTAACCGGTGAGATGCCATGGAGCCGGTTGGATGTCTCATAACCGGTAAAATGCTCTCGAGCTGGTTGAATGATACCTAACCGGTGAGATGGTCTTGAGCCGGTTGAATGTTACCTAACCGGTGAGATGACATGCAGCCGGTTGAATGATACTTAACCGGTGAACTGTCATGGAGCTGGTTGAAAGATCATAACCGTGAAATGCCGTGGAGATGCCATGCAACCGGTTGACTGATACCTAACCGGTGAACTGCCATGGAGCCGGTTGAAAGATCATAACCGGTGAGAAGCCTTCGAGCCGGTTGAAAGATCATAACCGGTGAAATGCCGTGGAGATGTCATGCAGCCGGTTGAATGATACCTAACTGGTGAACTGCAATGGAGCCGGTTGAAAGATCATAACCGGTGAGAAGCCTTCGAGCCGGTTGAAAGATCATAACCGGTGAAATGCCGTGGAGATGCCATGCAGCCGGTTGAATGATACCTAACCGGTGAACTGCCATGGCGCTTGGGGAAGTGGGGGGGGGGGCTTGACACCTCGGTTCCCGCTCCTATCTCCCTTACCTGTCGCTCGTAGGCGGGACAAGTGGCTGACATGCATTTAAGGAGGAAGCCCATCAGTCCCGTCAGTTATGATGGTGTGGGAAGTTTACCAATGCTGGGACACGTGCCAGTAGGGAGCGATCTGAGATGGAGGGTCTGGATTCGCAGGCGTTTGAGTTGCCCTGATTGCGTATTGGGGGGATTACAAGCGCCTAGGGCATCAGACCCATCTATAAAAAGGCCTCCTCTACCTTCATAAGTTCTGTTTTGCTCCTTGCTTAGAGAGAAGAAGAGGAGGTTAGAGAGAAATCCGGCGAAAACTCTGTGGAGGTGCCCCGCGACATCCGTTGCCTCACGCGTTCTTATTCTTTGCCTACTATTGCTCGGTGTTTTCGTAGGACGGACTTTCCTCGGTTGTGCATAATAATCGGTAAGTCTTGCTTTCTTTGCTTGGTGTTTTTCTTTTTCTTTTTGGCGTTTTGCGGCGGGGGGGGGGGTTGGTGGCTCTGTCGCCGATTGAGTTGTTTTAAGCGGGACGTCTGCGACAAACTTGGGGAGGAGCCGCAGAGGGTGTTGTTCTAGCCTGTTGCTGACCAGCGGTGGGGTTTTGTTTTCTTCCCTTTAGGTTAAAATGGCTTCTCCAAGTTCTGACGGGGCTTCCGAATCGGCCGACAGGCGTCCCGTCGTGGACGATGAGGAGAGACTGGAGGATAGGCTCGATTCGGAATCCCCGGAGTCTGAAGCCGCTGACTGCTCCCGGGGCGGGGTTTCGTCTTCCGGGTCCTTGGGATATGAGGAAATCCCGCACGGGGTGCGCCTTTCTGGCACTCCGCCCGTGAGCTACACCATCGGGAGTGGGGAAGAGGCCGTGGTGTGTGATGAGTCGGAGGGTAGTATGAACTCCGAAGAGATTGCCGCCTTCCGGGAGACGTGGAGTATCCCCGATGAGGTGGCGTTGCGGCCGCTGAATCCCGGAGAGTCAGCCTATAACCCGGAGGCGGGTTGGGTTGCCGTGCACTTGGACCAATTTCGCCACGGGTTTTCCCTCCCGCTGCCAGATTTCGTGTAGTACACGCTCAGTGCTCTGCAAGTGTCTCCCGCGCAGCTTCCCGGGAACCAGTGGAGGCGGCTGCCGAGCCACGGTTGCCTGTATGAGTTGTCTGGGATGAGCATGCCAACGGTGAACGAGTTCCGGACACTGTACAGGATATCTTTCTCGAAGAAGCGAGGGTCCCGAGGTTGTCTGACCTTTAGCGCCCGGTGCTTCCAGCCTATCATCACCCATCTGCCTTCTTGGGTGGATAATAGCTGGAGGAAAAAGGTGGTGATGGCGAGCGGGAAGTGGCAGAAGAGGAGGAAGATGTACCGGGTTCCTGGTGCCTTCCAGCCCCTTAGCGATCAGTCGTTCGAACTATCCGAGTTGGAGCGGGAGAGGATCACGACTATACTCGGACGCTGGGACGATCTTGAACGGAGCTCCTACAACTTCATTTGGCGAGAGGTGTTGGAGTATTGCTGTCTCGGGCGAGATCCTGGTGCGTAGCAAGTTTTAGCGGTGGCATTTCTGCTGACCGAGTTTTAAACACTAACCTTTTGCTTGTCCTACAGGTGCATCTTCCCGGGCGCTCATTAAACCCGACAATACCTTATCCATGGACGGTGAAGACCTTCTCTCAAAGCTAAAGGAGAAAGGGGAGGCCGTTTCACGGACCTCGGTGGATGAGGAGTCCGGTCGGCTTACCGTTCATGCCAAACCGAGGGCCATGGACGTTGAGGACGACGCCTATATTCTGAGGCGTGTGAAGAGTCACCCTGCTGCGCCCAAGACGGAACCTGGCAAGGCCAAGACCACCGGAAGGCCACCAAAGGTTACTGGTGGGGTGAGCCGGATCCAGTACCGGCCGGGATCAGTCCCGCTCGTCACCAGGGTCGCCCGGTCAGGCGCACAATCTTCTTCGCCGGACGGCCAGGGTGAGAAGAGGCGGAGGGTCATGGACGTTCCTCCCTCCGCGCTGGTGACGCTGACCAGCCGGTCGTCAGGTGAGAACTTGGCCAAGCGGCTCAAGGTGATCAGCGGTGCGCCGAGTTCCGCTGGGGAAAAGGCTGCTGCTGCTCCAAACTCTACCGGTCAGCAGAGTAGCCCCGCTCCTGCGGAGGAACAGAGGGGGAGCCCGGAGAGTCCCTTCGTCCGGAAGCTGGCGGCGGATGTGGCTGGCCTTGGTCTGGACAGACCTGGGGTCACCGGAGCCTTGGCGGGGGAGAACCGCCAAAAGTGCAAGGAGTCGGTCCTCCGGGTAAGAATTGCTTGGTGCCATGGCACCGCTCGTAACTCGTTACCTTTGCTGCTTGCCTAACTGGCTCCCTGTTATTGTGTAGTTGTTGTACAATCTGTACCAGCCGGATTCGAGCGAGGAGCTGCCGGAGCTGAAGAGGCAGGTGGCCGCTCTAACAGAAGCCCGAGAGCGCCTGGAAGTAGAGAAGTCCAGGCTGGAGCGGGAGAAGGGCAGACTGGAGGAGAGGGCCAAGAAGCAGGTGGCCAAGCTGGAAGAGCAGGTCCGGAGCCTCGAGAAGGAGAAGGAGCTGGCTGAAGAGGAGAGGGCCGAGCTGGAGGCCAAAGTGGATGAGCTCCAGGTGGGAGCTGCCGCTGTGCGCGCCGCCACTGCCGCTGCGGTTGGAGAAGAGGACCCGGAGCTTTACGAGCGGGTTGTTCTCAAATATCATGAGAGCGATCAGTTCCTTAAGTTCCTGGAGAAGGCCAGGGAATCGGGCATTGCGGACGCCTACGTGGAGTGGGAAGAGAAGGGGTACCTGGATACCTCTAGAATGCCGAAGGCCGGAGCTGATGAGGATATCCATGAGCAGTCGGATATCCATGAGCAGTCGGCAGAGGAGCAACCAGAAGGGGAAGGCGGGCCTCAAATTGCTGGAGAAGGTGCGGCGGCTTCATCTGGAGAAGCTGGTGGAATGCCCGCTGAGGGGGGAGGCGCGGCTCTTTAAGATTTTTGCTTTTGCTCTTTTTTGTAAACCCGCTGGAACGGTTTCTGTTTGTATTACTCCTTGAATATAAATACACTTACACTGGTGGAACCGGTGGAATTTTTCTCAAAATAGTTGGCTTACATCTCATGATGTTACAGTGGTTGAACCGATGATATGCCAAACTAACCGCTTGGAGGTTTGGGCGAGCCTACCAGCCCTGGCCCTGCTCCCGGTCAGGATCTGCTCTCCTTTCCCCTATATAACGCTGGAGCTGGTCGCTGCTAATCAAACCCTCTACCGTTGTCTTGAGAGCGAAGCACTTGTTCGTCCGATGAGTAGCTTCATCATGATAGGAGCAGTACTTGCCCGTTTGCGCCGTGGTAAGCTTCCCCTTTGGGTACTTTCTCCTGGACGGTGGGGGAATGATGTTCCCGTTCTCGTGCAAGATGTCCTCGTATGAAGAGGTGAGAGTGGTGAAGACCTCTTGACGTTCTGCTGGCATGATTGCCAGGGGCGTTCTTGCCGGTACTGCACCGGCTTGTGCTCGCCCTGAGGTTTGTCGTGATAGGGCCTCTGCTGCCATTGCCCCCAATTTCTGCTGGGTCGGCTCGATCGGGCACCTCGGTTCTCGCTCCGCTGGCTGGCCTTGTCTTCTTGGCCGGGAGGAGGGTGCTCCTCCCGGAGGTGGTCCTCCTGCTGCTCGTCCCGCTTTCTTTTCAGCAGGTGTTGGCCGTACGTTTCATGGTTAGCCTGAGCATGCCTGATGGCCATCGCCATTAGCTCGTCATACCCCTGCGAGAGTTCCACCCGTACGGCGTAGGAAAATTTTCTTGGCCGGAGCCCTTGTTTGAACGCCATCTCGGCGATACCCTTGTCGAGGTTCCGAACCCCGGCCGTCGCCGTCTGCCAGCGGTTGACAAACGTCCTCAGCTCCTCGCCGGGTGCCTGCATGCAGTTGAAGAGGATGGTCGATGTCTGGGCTCCCTCGACCCGGAGGATGAAGCGGCCTACGAACCGGTCGGCCAGCTGCTCGAACGCCTCGATGGAGTTCGCCGGAAGCTCATAGAACCAGCTGAGCGCCTCTCCAGACAGGGTTTCCTGGAAAATGTTGCAGCATACTGCATCGAAATAGCCCTTGGCGCATGTCTGGGATCGGAAACTGTCCAGATGCTGGTACGGGCAGCCGGACCCTGAGTTCGTGAGCTTTAGGGATTTCTGGTTACCAGACCTCCCTGATTCCAGAACTCGGTGCGAGAAAGGGCCCATGCACTCGTTGAATCGCGCGCCTTCCATCGGCCGCGCCGCCCTTCTCTCGTTGGCCTCCATTTGGGCCTTCAGATCCGACACAGTGTCGGTGAGTATCTGCAATGCCCGTGCAGTCGGGGTCATGACTTCATCCTCGAATTAAGCGTGTGGTTGCCGAGGCGTCGGCGTGCTCTTTGGTGGGGCCGTGCCGGCCGGGGACTCCGCTCGCTCGGGGTCACTGGGCCTTCCGCCCGATGACTGTCCCGCCTCAAACCGCTGAGATCGGCCTGGCGGGGGTGCATGTGCCCTGGTCATAGCGTCGTTGCGCTGCTGTCCTCTCTTCAGGGCGGCTACCAGGGCAGCGTTCACCGCCTCCATTTCCTCATACCGGGCATTGGATTTTGCTCTATCCCGGTCGCCCTCCTCGCGCAGGCGACCGACTTCCGCTGCCATCGCCCGTATCTCCCCCGCCATATCGTGCCGGTCGGGGCTGTACGTGGTGTCCCGGTCACTGTTACCGAGCGGGCTCTCCTCCCGGTCGCTCGGATCGTCCGAGAACGTCAGCGAAAAGCCCCGGTGCGCTGGCTGGTTGCCCTCCACCGGGCCTTTCCCGCGCGAGCTATCATGGTATGGCCCCGGCGTGTCGGTCGGCCTCCCACAGCTCCCGTCTTCCTGGTTGCCCTGGTCGCCGCGCTGCTCTCGCGCGACGACCGGGTTGGAGATGAGCGCTTGCCCTGGTGCAACACGCTGCTCCTCGGTGGTATTTCTTTCCTGGCCCGCTTCTGAGCTTTCTGCCATTGGTAATGCTTATGTAGTTTTTTGTCCAAGGTTCCCACAGACGGCGCCAATTGTTTCTGCACAAACCCGTAGGCCTGGTAAATACAGATGAATCTAAGCGTGATCTCCTGTAAACCTGCTTACTAAGGGGAATACCGGGCGGGCCGGTCTTCTCCTCTCCGATGCCTAAATTAGTATAGTTGGAATGAATGGATAATTTAAGCAAGTATGATAGGCAGTAGGAAAGATCAGTTACCTATTAATGAGGGTAGTTGAGGCCCTTATATAGGTGGCCGGGCGTGAGGTCTGGCCTCACTCTTCGATGTGGGACTGGTTTCCTTCTGTTCGCACACCAAAGGGGCAGCTCTGGTGACCTCTTTGGCAGGCTGGCGCCACCGGTCCCCGGGCCCCTGGTCGCAAGGTAGACTGCTGGACCCCGGGTTCGGGTGCTGGTGATCCGGTCCCAGGCCCTAGGTCGGCCCCGGGTGCACTGGTTGCGGGTCTGTGGGCCTACTGTAGCCCCTCTGCAGCTACTGTCAATAGCTATACTTTAGAAGATCAATAGCAGTCGGATCTGAGCCATCCAACGGCGGACAATAAAAGGCGCGGATCGCAAGAGTTTAGCCGACGATTTTAAAGATTTCGTCGGTTATTCTTTGAATGTCGTCGGCTATTCTTTGGAAGATCAACAGCCGTCGGATCTGAGCCATCCAACGGCGGACAATAAAAAGGCGCGGATCCCAAGAGTTTAGCCGATGAAATATAATTTTCGTCGGCTAAACTATAGGTCAAACCACTAAGTCAAACCTCTAAACGCTTAAAAACAGAAATTAGTCTAGTTAAACAACGGTTTCTGGCCTCACCTTCAACAGATAATAGTTTCAAATCAATGAGACGCAACTAATCATACAAAAATTGTACAAAATTGATTTAACGAACGTCATGCTACCCATAGGAAAACGAAAGTAAAAAACAGTTAACCGCAACATTCGGCACACAGATTTTATCAAAACCTTGTCATTTTTCAACCGTAGACGTATTTCATTATTTCGGTCATATCTTATTTGACAACATTTTTTCATTTGAAGAGTCTACGTATAGTAACTATTTGAAACTATACATTCACTCAAACACTTAGTAAACAAGTTAAGGAACATTAGTGCATATGTTCTGATTTTGAATCTAAAAGTTTAGAAAATCTATCCCAACCATCAGATATCACCGTTAAGATTAAATACATGTATGAAAAAAAATCCAACTTTAGCTGACAACGTTAAAGGCTCGATCGGAACGGTCAACCGGGTAAGTCAAACCTCTAAACGCTTAAAAATGGTAATTGGACTGTATAAATGACGTTTTTTTGTCTGACCTTCAACAGATAATAGTTTCAAATCGATGAGACGCAACTAATCATATAAAAATTTTACAAAATTGATTTAACGAACGTCAGGTTACTCATAGGAAAACGAAAGTAAAAAACAGTTAACCGCAACATTCGGCACACAGATTTTATCAGAACCTTGTCATTTTTCAACCGTAGACGTATTTCATTATTTCGGTCATATATTATTTCACAACATTTTTGCATTTGAAGAGTCTACGTATAGTAACTATTTGAAACTATACATTCACTCAAACACTTGGTAACACAAGTTAAGGAACATTAGTGCATATGTTCTGATTTTGAATCTAAAGTTTAGAAAATCTATTCCAACCGTCAGATATCACCGTTAAGATTAAATACATGTATGAAAAAAAATCCAACTTTAGCTGACAACGTTAAAGGCTCGATCGGAACGGTCAACCGGGTAAGTCAAACCTCTAAACGCTTAAAAATGGTAATTGGACTGTATAAATGACGTTTTTTTGCCTGACCTTCAACAGATAATAGTTTCAAATCGATGAGACGCAACTAATCATATAAAAATTTTACAAAATTAATTTAACGAACGTCAGGTTACTCATAGGAAAACGAAAGTAAAAAACAGTTAACCGCAACATTCGGCACACAGATTTTATCAGAACCTTGTCATTTTTCAACCGTAGACGTATTTCATTATTTCGGTCATATATTATTTCACAACATTTTTGCATTTGAAGAGTCTACGTATAGTAACTATTTGAAACTATACATTCACTCAAACACTTGGTAACACAAGTTAAGGAACATTAGTGCATATGTTCTGATTTTGAATCTAAAGTTTAGAAAATCTATTCCAACCGTCAGATATCACCGTTAAGATTAAATATATGTATGGAAAAAAATCCAACTTCAGCTGACAACGTTAAAGGCTCGATCGGAACGGTCAACCGGGTAAGTCAAACCTCTAAACGCTTAGAAATGGTAATTGGACTGTCTAAATGACGTTTTTTGGCCTGACCTTCAACAGATAATAGTTTCAAATCGATGAGACGCAACTAATCATATAAAAATTTTCCTCAAAATATTTACCGAAGGTAACGCTACCGTTAGGGAAACGAAGGAATAAAACCTTTGACCGCATCTTTCGACAGTCAGATTTTATCGGAATCTTGTCATTTTTCAACCATAAACGTATTTTATCATTTTGGTCATATCTTATTTCACTACTTTTTTCTGTTTGAAGGATGAAGCAATGGTTTATCGTTAGTGATAGATCTGAAAATATATAGACTTATAGCCGACGAAAATGTCAATTTCGTCGGTCAAACTTTCAAAAGTTTTCGTCGGCTAATGTTTCAGAGAAAGGCCGACGAAAATCCAAATCGTCGACTGAAATATGAATATAGCCGACGCTTTTTGTTTATACCAACGAAAAAACAGTATCGTCGGCTATGGTTAAACTATGGCCGACGATTTTGTATGTCAATTTCGTCGGCCAAAATTTCAAAAGTTTTAGTCGGCTAATGTTTCAGAGAAAGGCCGACGAAAATCCAAATCGTCGACTGAAATATGAATATAGCCGACGTTTTTTGTTTATACCAACGAAAAAACAGTATCGTCGGCTATGGTTAAACTATGGCCGACGATTTTGTTTTTCCACCGACGAAAAATAAAATCGTCTGCTATTCGTTGGAATTACCGACGAAAATTTTATGTCGTCGGCCGTTTTTTTTTTCATTTCGTCAGGAAAAGCCTTTTTTCTGGTAGTGCCTCTTCAAGCCGGGCCTTAGTCTCTAGTCATCCCAGTTACTCACATTTACCAAATCCAACCCATTACCTTGGATCTACTATTTCGGCCCAACCGAGTTTCTAGTCAGCCCTAGTTTCCCAGTATGACCCATTTACCATCTACCATTCCAGTCAGCCCGTGAGGTCCTATTCTTCCAAAAAATCATCCCCATATGTTTAAAAGTTTCGACTAACTTATTTAATGTTGAACCATGCATGAGCCGTATTAAATCTCCCATAGCTTTAGCAAAAATTTATTTTCCCCCAAATCTTCACTTTGCTCCATCTGATCATTCCCAATCATTAAAATTCTTTAGAGATATTTTCTTTCAAACTAATTCAGTTTCCATTAAACCCATTTATGATACAAAGGATCCAGACCATCCAAAACTACTACATCATTCTATTCATTTGGTCAAAATCCTCACACTTGAGGACTGGAAAGATCCTCCTTACACCTACCATCGATATAATGATATTTCCTTTAGCTATTACCAATATGAAGAAGCTTGGCACAAAATCTTCTTACACCAAGCTCTTGATTTTAGCCACTATTGGTTTATTAATTTTGATAAAAGTTTCCCAAGAAATTTCCCCATGTGGTTCTACTCTTAGTGGTATTCACATGGCTTCCCATTTGATCTCTTACCTGAACCTCTCCAAGATGCAGTCAGCAGATTCACTGAAGTCATGGCATTTTCCGATTATGACAGAAATTTTCCCCCCACATTACATTTTATGTCCAAATACAAGCTCCCCTGGATCTTCAAATGGCAATACAAGCTCCCAAATAGTTCCCCCTCTCCCTTTCACTTGTATTAGCCAGTTATCTCATGTGTTGAGATTTCTGTCTTAGTTAGTAGCCCGTAGCCCAGTTCTTCCATTATCCTGCCTTCAATCCCAGTTATTCATGCATCCGTTTTAAATGTTATTTTCTTAAACCAGTCAGATCATCTCATGAGTTGAGAACTCTAATTATTTTATAATGGGTTTCTTGTATTAAACTTTGTTTATAAATAAAAAGTATGTTTCCTTCCGCTGAGTTTCTGGTATATATATACTAATCAGCCCTAGCTTTTAATAAGTCCTACCTGCGGTATATGTATATGTATGACATCATATGCTGATCAGGCATTATGATCCTGTTGACAGTAGCCATAAGATAGGCTATCCAGACCCGCAGCAAGGGCTCCTGGACCCGGCCCAAGGCCAGGAAGTTCAGCACCAGCACCTGGTCCGGCACCCGGGCGGACCTTACTGGTGAGCGGGACCCGGGGACAGGGGACAGCAGCTCCCCAAGTAAGGGCTGAAACAGTCCAGTAGTATATGCAGAAGGGGGCCAGTCCCACATCGAAGGGTGAGGCCAGCCCTCACGCCCGGCAACCTATATATGAGTCCCAACTACCCTCATTAATAGGTGATCAATACTTCAACTACTCATTCCCGTTTAAGTTATCAGTTTATCATATCTATACTGACTTAAGCATCAGAGCGGAATAGACCAGCCCGCCCAGTATTTCCTTAGTTAGCAGGATTTGCAGGACGGAAACGCACCAAGATCCAGAAGTATAGGAGACAGGAGGGGAATAAGTCCAGAGGACCAGTGGGTTATGGAGCCGGTGCTAGTCCTGTTGATAGTAGCGGCAAGGTGGCTACCCAGGCCCACAACCCCGCTACCAAGGCCCCCAGGCCCGGTCTGAGGACCAGGAACCAATCAGGGGCGTGCCAGCTCCCGGCCCAGTAGGTTAGTTCCGGGGTATGGGCCCGGAGGCTGGGGGCATTGGACCGGTTAACAGAGGACTAGGGCACTCCCACTTCCGTCTATAGTAGGAAGCAAGTCCCACATAGAAGAATAACGCCACCCCTCATGCCCGGCAGCCTATATAAGAGCGGCAACCACTGCCATTAAGAGGTAATCAATAATCCAACTAACTTATTCCCGCCTTAAGCATCCAGTTTATTCAACTATACTGACTTAAGCATCGGAGCGGAATAGACCGGCCCGCCCGGTATTCCCTTAGTTAGCAGGTTTTGCAGGAATGTTACCTTAAGATACACTGGTATCTGCGAGTCTCCGGATTCGGACAGAAACAATTGGCGCCGTCTGTGGGAACAATTTCAAAGGGCTACGTAGCTTTGCCGACAAGTTAGGAACGAGCAACAACCCCAAACAAGGCTATAACCGGTAGTATGACAGGAAGGCTAGGATTGAAGGTCAGAAGGTGGGAACCAGAAGGAGAGAGCCGGGTTCAAGACACCGAAACCGGTCGCGGAGCGACCCCTGCCTCGATCATAGAGCAGGGTGGGGCCCCCAAACCCAGAGCTAGGGCGGGGACCGCCGGCTCCGACCGACATAATGTGGCAAAAGAGATCGAGAAAATGAAGGCTGAGGTTGAGCGGTTGCAGGACGCCGGTGACAAAGATCGAATTAGGACGGAATCCCGATATCAAAAAATGGAAGCAGTAAATGCCACGCTGCTGGTGGTCCTGGAGAAGGAACAGGGGCGTAACGCCGTCTAGGCAGAGCATTGAATGCAGTCGGGAAAAAGACAGTAGGTGTGCGCTTTGCTGAGCGAGCGGGACCACTCTCTCACGAGATACTGGAGGCCGGAAGAGCCAACACGCGGAGACCATTGGGTTTAACATACACTGGAACGGGATGCCCTTTTCAACACCTGGACAGCTTCAAATCGCAGACCGGCGCTAGGGGCTACGTAGACGTCGTTCACTGTAGCGTATTCCAGGAAACACTGTCGGGGGAGGCATTGAGCTGGTTCTACGAGTTACCAGCAAACTCCATACAATCATTCGAGCAGCTGGCAGATAATTTTGTCGCCCGGTTCATCCTTAGAGCCGAGGGAGCCCGGACGTCGACGGTCCTTTTGGACTGCATGCAGGCAGACGACGAAGGGTTGTGAGTATTCGTTAACCGATGGCAAGTCGCCACGGCCGGCCGGAACCTCGATAAGGGGATAGCCGAGATGGCGTTCAAGCAGGGATTAAAACCCGGAGAATTCTCGTTTGCCGTACAAGTAGCAGAACCACGCGGATACGAGGAACTGATGGCAATGGCTGTCAGACATGCACAGGCAGAACACAAAACCTACGGGAACCGGCAGCCAAAGCGGAAGCCTGAGTTACCATTTTCTTCCCAAAGAGAGAACTGACACTGCCGACAGAACCCGGGGCAACGGACCTTGCCTATGGGGAGGGGTATAGACAGCGAGGGTCATAGGTCCTGAGGGGCTGGGGCTGGAGGGTCATAGAACCGCGGTAGACCCGCACCCCATCATCGGCCGACACCTATGCCTGTTGCGCCGACTGACCGGCGAGAGCAACCTTTGGCTGTCATGCCAGCCGGGAAGGACAAGGGCCCAGTATCACTCACTGCCTCCTAAGAAACTATCTTCAACGATAATAAGGGAACCATTCCCCCACCGGAGACTAGGGCACGACCAAAGGGAAACCCTACTCGGGGGCAGACCGGGAAATACTGCTCTAACCACGAGGAGGCAACCCACCAGACCGACGAT
This sequence comes from Potentilla sterilis, assembly GCA_963682095.1. Lineage (NCBI taxonomy): Eukaryota > Viridiplantae > Streptophyta > Magnoliopsida > Rosales > Rosaceae > Potentilla > Potentilla sterilis. The sequence continues at coordinate 47,068,381 of OY821758.1, forward strand.
TTCCACGCCTTAAGGTTGGTGATAGACGACCAGGTCCGAGTAGGAAAGTTGCAGCAATACGGGGGGTACATCAATCAAAAGGTCGTAGGAACCATACAAACTCGAATCTCTGGGCGGATCGAGGTACATGGAAGCATAAACGTAATACATGGGGGGGCCCATATCGATCAGCTCACCGGAAGCGCAAAGAAGCGATGCCTGATATCGATCCGAGGAAGGGAAGTATATGCCTTTGCGGGAGGAAGCGGTCTGGCCACTAGGACCGGCTGGAAATCTGTCACATTTTGGGAAGAAGAGGAGCCAGAAGAACTTATACAACCGCATAACGATCCCTTTCTTATTACGGTCCAGATAGACCACTGGATTACCAGCCGAATGTTGATCGACACCGGGGCATCTGTCAACGTACTCTTCCGGGAAGCGTACAAGGGCCTCAATCAGGGAAGGGACAATGAGCCGCTAATCAGCTTCTCCGGGGAAGTGGTCTAGCCTTTGGGCTCCGACTATTTACCGCTAATATTTGGTGAGGGAGACCACATCAGGAAGGAACACCTAGAATTCATCATCGTGGATTGTGAGTCCTCGTACAACAGCATCATCGGCCGGCCAGGATTATGGAGACTAAAGACATTCATAGCCGGCCACATGCTGATGTTAAAGATGCCTTCCCCCACCGGATTCATTACCATCCGCGGAAACCAGCGGGTGGCCCGCAAATATTATGCCTAATCAGTGGCCTACGGTATGAAAAGGTCTGAAGTCTTCACAGCCTCTTAGCAGGCGCTCGTACCCTACACGGGCCTCGATCCCCGGGACGACCCTGTCACCGAGGAGGAAAAATTGAAACACCCATCCGCATTAGAGGAGACCGAGGCGATCTCTATATCTACAGAACACCCGGATCGAATAGTGGTGATAGGAACAAAGCTTGCGCCCGATGTTAGAGGAGACCTCATCACTTTCCTCCGGGAGCACAGTTCCATATTCGCATGGTCCTATAAGGACATGCCGGGCATATCCCCGGAGATAGCAACCCACGCACTGAACATCCTGCCCGGTCACGCATCAATTAGGCAAAAAAGAAGATCTTTCAACCCAGCGAAGTATGAGGCAATCAGGAAGGAAGTACAAAAGCTGTGGGGAATAGACTTCATCCGGGAAGTCCAGTATCCCCGCTGGCTCTCTAATGTAGTCATTGTACCAAAGAAAGGAACAGACCAATGGCACATGTGCGTGGACTTCACCAACCTCAACCGAGCATGTCCGAAGGACAGCTTCCCGCTCCCCCGGATCGACCAGCTTATAGATTCAAACTCTGGGTTCAAATTGCTAAGTTTCATGGACGCCTATGCGGGATACAACCAAGTCAGGATGAACCGGGACGATGAGGAACACACATCGTTCACAACCAATCGGGGACTCTACTGCTATAAGCGGATGCCATACGGGCTGAAGAACGCCGGGGCAACATACCAGCGGGTGGTCAACCGCATGTTAGAGAAGGAAATTGGGAAGACAGTGAAGGTCTACGTTGACGACATGCTAGTCAAAACCCTGACTGAGGGCACCCACGTACGAGATTTGGCCGTTGTAATCAGCAAGATGCTCAAGTACGGGATGCGCCTGAACCCAAAGAAATGTATACTCCGAATCTCAGAGGGTTTATTCCTGGGCCACGTTATTAGCTAGCGGGGAATAGAGGCCAACCCGTTAAAGGTTCAGGCAATCCTAGGCATGGAGAGTCCAAAAGAACGCAACCAGCTGGTCCAGATACGGGGGAATAGCCGACGAAAATTTTTTCGTCGGCCATTCCATTTTTTCGTCGGCTATACCCTCTGCCGACGAAAATTTCGTCGGCCATAAGTCGTCGGTAATACGCCGTCGGTAATACCAATGGCCGACGAAAAAAAAAATTTCGTCGGCTATAGTTAAATATGGCCGACGAATCCAAAAATTCGTCGGGCAAACGTGGGAGAAATAGCCGACGAATTTCGTCGGGTATTTTTGAGTATGGCCTAGGAAATCCATTAAGTATGGCCGACGAATTTCGTCGGCTATTGTGTTTTAACTATAGCCGACGATTTAATAAAATTTCGTCGGCTATTTCCTCGAAATATATTAATATTTTAATAGGCATAATTAGTTATAGCCGACGAAATACTAGAATTTTCGTCGGCTATACAACTTATAGCCGACGAAAATTGGTAAAATTCGTCGGCTATTCTTAAATTTTAGGCAAAAAAAAAATTAAATTATGCTTTGGATGGAGGAGGGGAAGGAGGAGGGGAAGGAGGAGGAGGAGGCCGGAGGAGGGGAAGGAGGAGGAGGAGGAGGGGAAGGAGGAGGTCGGAGGAGGAGGAGAAGGAGGAGGGGAAGGAGGAGGCCGGAGGAGGGGAAGGAGGAGGCCGGAGGAGGAGGAGAAGGAGAAGGAGGAGGAGGAGGAGGAGGAGGGGAAGGAGGAGGAGGAGGGGGAGGAGGAGGCCGGAGGAGGGGAAGGAGGAGGAGGAGGAGGGGAAGGAGGGGAAGGAGGAGGAGGCCGGAGGAGGGGAAGGAGGAGGAGGAGGAGGAGGAGGAGGAGGGGAAGGAGGGGGAGGAGGAGGAGGAGGAGGCCGGAGGAGGGGAAGGAGGAAGAGGAGGCCGGAGGAGGGGGGGAAGGAGGAGAGAAAAAAGGCGGGAGGATTTAAAAGATTTAGAAGGAGTATAGCCGACGAAATAAAAATATTTCGTCGGCTATACTTAGAGAATAGCCGACGAAATTAAAATATTTCGTCGGCTATTCTCTAAGTATAGCCGACGAAATCTTTTATTTCGTCGGCTGTACTTTGGAAAATCAACAGCCGTCGGATCTGAGCCATCCAACGGCGGACAATAAAAAGGCGCGGATCAAGAGTTTAGCCGACGAAATATTTGAATTCGTCGGCTATACTTAGAGAATAGCCGACGAAATTTGAATGTTTCGTCGGCTATTCTATGAAAACATACTAAAATGCCGTTTTGAGGCCCTAAACGAACTCGAAAGCCCGAAAAAGCCCACACGTCGTGGCAAAGCGACGAGTTTTGTTCCTGGCGTCGTTCCCTTTCCGGAATGGTATCACAATCGTCATTCGGACGCCGGATGCCAAATCTGCAGTAAACCGGGTTTTGACTGATTTCATTATTTCGGCACACGGATTTTATCGGAATCTTGTCATTTTTCAACCGTAGACGTATTTCATTATTTCGGTCATATCTTATTTGACGACATATTTGCATTTGAAGAGTGTACGTATAGTAACTATTTGAAACTATACATTCACTTAAACACTTAGTAAACAAGTTAAGGAACATTAGTGCATATGTTCCGATTTTGAATCTAAAAGTTTGGAAAATCTATTCCAACCGTCAGATATCACCGTTAAGATTAAATACATGTATGAAAAAAAATCCAACTACATCTGACAACGTTAAAGGCTCGATCGGGACGGTCAACCGGGTGAGTCAAACCTCTAAACGCTTTAAAACGGAAATTGGCCCGTCTAAATGACGTTTTTTGGCCTGATCTTCAATAGAGAATAGTTTCAGATTGATGAGACGCGACTAATCGTATAAAAATTTTCCTCAAAAGATTTACCGACCGTCAGGCTACCCATAGGAAAACGGGAGTAAAAAACAGTTAACCGCAACATTCGGCACACAGATTTTGTCGGAATCTTCCCATTTTTCAACCGTAGCCGTATTTCAATATTTTGGTCATGTCTTATTTCACGACACATTTGCATTTGAAGGATGAAGCAATGGTTTGTCGATAGTGATAGAAAATGGAAACTGCTCTTTTTTTGTTTTTTTTTTTAATCATAGCCGACGAAATCAAACCTAGTATTCGTCGGCTATGCTATTCTTTTGTCGTTTTCTGTCAAAAATAATCGTATAATTATTTTTTTTAAAACTTATGGCCGACGAAATACTTAATTTTCGTCGGCCATTGTTCGTAAATAATTATTTTTAAAAAACGTATGGCCGACGAAATAATTAATTTTCGTCGGCCATTGTTCGTAAATAATTATTTTTAAAAAACGTATGGCCGACGAAATAATTAATTTTCGTCGGCCATTGTTCGTAAAATAATTATTTTTAAATAATTTATGGCCGACGAAATAATTAATTTTCGTCGGCCATTATTCGTAAAATAATTATTTTTAAAAAAACTTATGGCCGACGAAATAAAAAAGTTTCGTCGGCCATTCTTCCAAAAGTTTATAGCCGACGAAAACTTTAAATCGTCGGCCATTATAGGAGTATAGCCGACGATTTTTCATTTTTACCGACGAAATTTTTTTTTTGCCAACGAAAAAAGTGTTTCGTCGGCCGTTTTTTTTTTTTTCATCGGCAAAGCCTTTTTTTCTTGTAGTGCAGGTCCAGACATTAACCGGGCGGTTAACAGCCCTAGCCAGGTTCATATCCCGTCTAACCGATAAGTGTACCTCGTTCTTTAAATTGCTCAAGGCACAATAGTTCAAGAAAATCATCTAGGCAGCAGATCATGAGGCAGCCTTCCAATCCATCAAGGCATACCTATCAGCAGTACCCCTGCTATCCAAACCGGTGCTGGGCGAGATGTTGTACCTCTATATAGCCACGTCGGCAACGGCTGTCAGTGCAGTATTAATCAAGAAGGAAGGCACGTTGGAGCTTCTGGTGTACTACGTGGGAAAAGGTTTTACCGAAGCTGAGAGTCGATACCCGGATATCGAAAAGCTAGCCTTGGTCTTAATAGTTAGCGTCAGGAAGCTCCGGCACTAATTTCAATCCCACTCCATCACCTTATATACCAATCACCCCCTACGACAGATCCTTCAAAAACCAGAGACCAACGGCAGGCTGGTACGCTGGGCAGTTGAACTAGGGGAGTTCGATATAGTATACAGCCCGCGAGCGGCAATCAAAGGGCAGGCTGCGGCGGATTTCATTTGCGAGCTTACACCAATGGCAGACGAAGAAACCAACCAGGGAAATAACAGCCCAGCGTCAGAGGGCATCAAGATCGAGCCAGATCTCCCTAGCGGCTGGAAGCTCTATGTCGACGGCTCTGTCACAAGCAAACAAGGCGGAGTCGACGTCATACTAATAGCACCAGACGGCCACTCCTACGAGTATGCACTAAGATTCCAGTTCAACACATCCAACAATGCCACCGAGTACGAGGCCCTCATAGCCGGTCTGCAGCTCACTAAGGAAATGGGAATTCCCTCCATGGAGGTACTCAGTGATTCCAGCCTTGTGGTCAACCAAATGAACGGGACATTTAAAGTCAAAGACCCCAGCTGGCCTCCTACCAAGCGCTGGCCAGCGCCATGATTCAACGATTCCAAGAGGCAACCATCTGACACATTCCCCCGGGAAGAAAACAGGCATTTAGACGCTTTGGCAAAACTAGTTATCGGGGATTTCCCGCCGGAATACCGCAGAGCCAAAATCGAAACCTTACAAAGGCCGAGCATAAGCAAGACCATTGCCGAGATTTTTGCGGTCGAGGAGGCACCGCCGAGTTGGATGGATTCAATTACAAAGTATCTAACCGACAGGGTCAGCCCGAAGGATAAAATAGAGGCTAGAAGACTACATCTCAGATGGGCCCGCTACAGCCTCATTTGGGGGGGGGGGGGGGGGGGGGGGGGGGGGGGGGGGGGAATTATATCGCAGAGGTCGTACTTTCCCTCACCTGAAGTGCGTAACAAAAGAAGCCGGGGAGGCTATCATGCGGGAAATCCATGAAGGGGTCTGTGGAAACCATTCTGGTGCCCGATCCTTGTCACACAAATCACTCCGGGCATGATATTTCTGGCCGGATTTGGCGGCCGCATCGAGGAAAATTTCAGGCGGCTGTCACAACTGTCACATGTACGCCACTGCAACGCATGCCCCGGCAATCGCCCTGTCAATCCTAACTGCACCATGCCCATTCGCACAGTGGGGACTGGACCTGATCGGCCCTTTCCCAACGGCCAAAGGACAGTATAAGTACGCCATCGTGGCCATCGACTACGAGACCAAATGGATCGAGGCGGAACCCTTGATCAAAATAACCGAGGAGTGAGTAAAAAAGTTCATGTGGCAGAACATCTACTGTCGGTTCGGTG